>VZUA01092552.1:0-16276 GCA_013401035.1 Horornis vulcanius
TCTCTGGGAAATCCATTCTAGGGCCTCCCTACCCTCACAACCAGGAATTTCTAAACAAATTTTGATTTAGTGATGAATTTTTGAACATTGAATAGTTCTTGTCATGTATTCAGACAGTTCAGCTTCATCAAAGTTGTTGCATGGGAATAAATTAACAAAAAATTTATAGGAAGTAAGTTCGTATCTCAGAAGATTCTAAATGTTGAGTTGTATATAAAGAAATATTTTGTCCCCAGTCCAGGAAGAAATTAAAAAAAAAAAAAAAGAGAAATCAAAACAGATTCTTCCATTTGAGCAGAGACATATGTTTGGTGGGTTGGCACCAGACTAAGATGCAGAATCCTGTAGAACCAACTCTTCATACTCTGGGATATTTAGAGGAACAACATTCAAAATAAGGTGCTGGAGAAGATAAGAAAAAAGAGAAAAAATTTTGAAAAGAACAGGGAGCACCTGAAGAGCAGCACAAAGGCATTCCAGGCACTCCTGGGCTGTGGTGACCAGGAAAGATGTTCAGGATCCATAGGGATCTGTTGGATGGGGCTTGGAGCAGCCTGGGACAGTGCAAGGTGACCCTGCCCATGGTGGCACTGGATGGGCTTTGAGGTCCTTTCCAACCCAAACCATCCTGGAATTTTGTGGAATTCTCTCTTTATCTGTCTTAGAAGAACTGACATAAATAACATCATGTGTTCTTCCACAGAAAGCATTTCATTTCATCAATAAATTCCCATTAATTGGAGATGAGGTCATGGTGACTCCTCCTGGTCTTAGGGTGATGATCATAAAATGATACAAAGTAAAAATGAAACGCTTGGGTGCCATTCAGCAAAATTAACAAGTCCCAAGAAGTTCAGCAGATTCCCTTGAAAGATGTGGTTAAACACAGAAGGAATTTCTTCCCAGAGCTGTGATGCACCAAGCCCTTGGAGAAGGCTTAGAGGTTTTGAGAACAAAATTAATGATACCCTTACAATTATTGCAGTTGTTCTGTTTGAGAGTGATGATTAAATCTGGTCAGAAATAACATCTGCAGTGGGAGCAGAGTTTAAATATCTGAATTGTGGCTGTGCAGTTCACAAAGAAAATAGAAAATATCATCCATTAACACAAAAGGCAACGTGAGAATGAGTTATTTGTCAGGGAAAAAAAAATAAAATACAGATCTTTTCATGGCACTGAAAAAAATCTGGGGAGATTAAGAACCAAATGGGAAGTTTGAAGCACGGTTGATAGAAAACCTCAACACCAAATTATGTGAACAAAGTCACTTTAAGGGAAGACTCAGAACCACTTTGGAGACTCCAAACAAGATCTGCTTAAAGTGGCACAGTGAAATATTATCATCCCAGAGCTGCTCCATGTTGTGTGTTCTCCCTTTAAAATGCCATTTTTCACTCCAATTCTCAGTTTTCAATGCATTTCCCAGTTTTCAGCAGGTGATTTTTCCTCTTTGGAGCCACTGATCCAAACTCATTAAAGAAATCAGTTGTTGGATCCTGCCTTGCCTTCTGTACCACTTTATTCCTTGGAATTTATTGGGTTAGGCTTGGGGTTGGGGTTAGAGGCCAAATAAAGGACACCAGAGCCAACAGAGCTGTCAGAGAGTGGTGCTGCTTGAACTTGGTGATCTCAAAGGCTTTTCCCAACCTTTACTACTCCTGATTCTAAGGGGCTGTAGGTGTGTGTGGATTTAAAGATGGTTGGTTTGGGTTGAGTGGTTTTGGGGTTGGAAAAGCCCTCCAAGGTGATAGAGTCCAAGCTGTGACCATCCCCACCTTGTCACCAGAGCCCTGAGTGCCACCTCCAGGTGTTCCTTGGACCTCAGTGCACCAACACTGGGCTCTTGGATTGGGGTGTTCAGTGATGCTGAGCTCATCAGCAGATCTTTTTCACCTCTTGTTTCACAGAAACTTCTCTGACTTCCAGCTCTTCCTTGAGCCTTCAGTTATGAAACAAAAAACTTCTTTCCATTCCTCCCCTGCCCCTCAACCCCACCTCCAACCATATCTGGAAATTCCCCACCAGCAGCACCTCCAGGGCCTGCACAGCAGCTTTTTAGGAGTTCCCTGGCTCATTTTGTGTCTGGAATGTTTTCCCCACGCTGATCCATCCATTCTCAGCTGGGCAGGCCTGGAGGGGCAGGGACAGCAAATTGCTTTTTCAGGTTTGCACCAGCAGGAGAGGGAACATAATCGTGGGCAGTTTTATTTCAGAGACTGATGTGAGTTATTTCCTCTACGAGGATTTTACATTTCTGGAAGCTCTAGAAGAGCAGAATATCCATGCAGGTGTTCCACAGCTTGCTGGTTTGTGGGAGAAGTTGCTTTGAAAGGTCTTTTTTGGTTTTTTTTTTTCCTCAGGTGATGGAAGTCAGGGGGGTTTTCCTTTGCTTAGGCTTGGGTTCCTCCATGGTGGTGGAATGTCTAAACCAAGTGGAACTGACTGAGTAAAAAAAGAAAAATTGCTTATGAGACAAAAACTTTAGGGCTTGATGAGTTTTCTAGTGATGTAATATTTTATATTTATCTTTCCATAGCTACAGTGGTGAGATGTGAAAGCAGCACTAACAAATTATGCTCTGGGGTTATATTGTTGAATAATTCTATTTTTTAAAAGCATAACTGACATTTATAGTGACCTTGTCTTAAAGTTACCTTTAATTTTGGTCTAGGGAGGTGGTTTAACTTTTCATAATCTATTAGTGCTTATAATATGTCACATTTCAATACTAATTTGTAATTTTATTTAATTGAAATTTTAACTCATGGGATGCTTGCTGTTGTTATTTTGGTATAACAGTGAATTCCCCAAGCCAGGTGGATTTTTAAATATACTAATGCAGAATAATTATCATATCCCTCAAGCAGATCAATCCCTTCCCATGGAGCGACTGTTCATTTTGAACAGCAGCTCCTAAATTCATGGTTTGCACAAAACTGTTCCTTTTTCAGAAATAAATCAGGCAGTGTTTAGCTCTCCTGGCTGATTTTCTGCTCTGGTGTTGTTCTGCAGATCCTTGTTGACGATGGTGGTCGCTGGAGGCAGCACTGGTGAAGATTCTATCATTTACAGACAAGATCTCTGAAATCTGTTTCCTTCAGACAGCAAAGGTAACTCAAATCATCCACATGATGCATTAAGTTCATTTTCGACCTCCAAAATTGAGCAGCAGCTGAAATTTGGGAGTCTGACTGCTCTGCCTGCTTTTAACCTATTTTTTAATGTTTATTTATTCTGAAGTGAAAAATAATATCCATGGAAAAAAGCTCAATTTCTTCTCCTCCTTTTTGTCACAGGAATATCCATCCTTCCTTAGCTTCTCTTCTTTTTCCTGCACTTAAAGTTTTTCTTTATTCTTCTTTTCCCATGAGTGTTTTGACCTGTAGATCAGTTACAATATTTTTGTGGTACTGATGAGAACCAGCACTACCTTAAAATCTAAAGAGTAATTGAGCATGGGGCTTATGCTCAAAAAGACAAAATTTGGGTGAAAAAAAGGGTAAAACAGTGGTAAATCTCTTGAAAATTTCTATAGAATTTTAAAAGTTTGACTTCTTTAAATTAAATACTGAAAGCACAAATCTGATATGTCCTGTGCTCTTTATTTTCTCTGCTTGTATTATTTATTATCAGTAAAAAATCCAAATAAATGCGGGGATATTCAGGAGAGTTTTGTTTATGGATCATTTTTTCTTATTTTGAAACTAACTCTGTATAACACCATAGGTAATATGGGACTTTTTTTTTTTTCTATTATGGAAATAGAGCTAATTTTCCCACTCATTATCTGCTGTTAATTTAATGTGTGGCAATATCTGAAATTTAGTGCTGATTATGGCAGTAGATTTTTGGTTAGCAGTACAGCTCATCTATGAGCAAACCAATTAAGACATCATTTCAGAATATAATTGAGCTCCTAATGGGGCTCTTGAATTCACTGGGAATTTACATATTTGCTTTTCTTTGCTTTAGCAGAGAGGTCCAAAATGAGGCTGCAGCTTCAGTTTTGAACTTCTGGAGGCACCAACTCGAGCTGAGGCTTTTCAAAGTGAAGCCTGTAAAATGCTCTTGAATAAGGGCATGGATAAATTCATGGATCAGCTCCTTAATTTTCAAATCTGAACTTTGGATGGCTCTTAGAAGGCGGGAATTTGGGGAATACAACCTCCACTGCTCTTAGCTTGCTGAGGCCCAGGTGATGCTCTGATGCAGCACAGTTAAAACTGATTTAAACACAAAGTTTGTTCAGTGTTTGTAATTAATTTTCTTCTTTTAGGATCTGCTGGGCAAGAGCTCATTCTGCAAATCTTTCTAATACATATATAATATATACATACATATAATCTCTATTTTCAAGCAGTGTCAATGGAGAATTCTTGGAAGTGCTTTGTTAGCCCACACAAATTGTCTCATTTATGGAGTCTTTGAAAATGAAGGGAAAAAAATGAAGGCAGTTCTCTTCCTTTTTCATTTTCCCTTAGTTTGGGGATTTTTTTTTTGACCCTCAGAAGGAAGATTTTTCCATTTAAAAGACCAACAGAGCTGAGAGCAGTTATTTATACCTCTGCCTGATTGAGGGGTTGGGTTTGTTGTGTTGTCACTCTTTCCTTCCAGGACAGACCTTTACATATGTTTTTATTTGTTCTAAAATGGGAACCTACACCAGTTGGAAAACCAAATGTTTTGGGGGAATAATTATCAAAGTCTGTGTTTGGGTTCTGAAAGAAAACTTTTTTTCTCTGTGAAAAACTAGGGCAAGGAAAGTAATTTTCTCTGTAAGGTTCATGTTGTACTGGTTATTTCCTGAAAGTTCTAATATGTACATGTGGATAAACCTCAGGATGCTCCAGTGAAATCCAAGAAAACATTTAGTTCTCATTCTCAGCATCTTAACTTGTATTTTGTACTCTTTTTTTTAATTATTTTTTTTTCCTCCCCACTAAAGTGCTCACAGCTGTGCAGGTGTTGCAGCCACTGCTGCTGTTCCATTTGATCTATTTTTAAAAGCAGGGGCTCTCTGGATGGAATCCACATTCCTGTGTCTTCCAATACTCCCAAACCTTCCTGACCCTGCCTCACCCACTCAGACCTCGTGCATTATCTTTAATTATATGATAACATTGCTATTTTCCTCCATAGGAAACCCTTCCATTAAATAAATGGGATTTAACCAGCAATCTGCTGCCTTTAATTGTTCAATCCTTCCTTCCTCAGTGATGTTCAGGCCTGTCCCTGCAGATGGAATTCACAATTTGCTTTTGTGCTTTCTCGCACGTTTTAGCAACAGGTTTTGGAGAATCCTGCGCTGGTTTGGGTTGGAAGGGACAATAAAATTCATCCAGGGACACCTTCCACTGTCCCAGGCTGNCAGATGGAATTCACAATTTGCTTTTGTGCTTTCTCGCACCTTTTAGCAACAGGTTTTGGAGAATCCTGCGCTGGTTTGGGTTGGAAGGGACAATAAAATTCATCCAGGGACACCTTCCACTGTCCCAGGCTGCCCCAAACCCTGTTCCAGCCTGGCCTGGGGCACTTCCAGGGATCCAGGAGCAGCCACAGCTTCTCTGGGAATTTCAGCCCAGCCAGGAATTCCCAATCTCCCATCCAGCCCTGCCCTCTGGCACTGGGAGCCATTCCCTGGGTCCTGTCCCTGTGTCCCTTGTCCCCAGCCCCTCTGCAGCTCTCCTGGAGCCCCTTCAGGCCCTGCCAGGGGCTGGGAGCTCTCCCTGGAGCCTTCCCTTCTCCAGGGGAACATTCCCAGCTCTCCCAGCCTGGCTCCAGAGGGGCTCCAGCCCTGGAGCAGCCCTGTGGCTCCTCTGGACTCTCCAACAGCTCCAGGTTTTCCTTGTGTTGGGGGCAAATCCAGCATTAATAACACAGAAACCCAGATCTGGAGACCTGGGGGGGATGAGTGAGGTTTGCATCTGTTCATCATCCTAAACATGGCCAATTCCAGTGTGGAATTTGAAGGAATTTGGTGCTGTGCAATAACTGACAGACACCTCCAGTGCCCTGTGCCATCCCCAGCTCCAAGCCTTCCTGAGCAAACTGCAAAGTGCAGAACTGATGGAGCTGTGTAATTCCTGTGCTCCAGCTCTGGCATTCCCAAGCTTTGGGTTGGGGTTACCCTAAGGGAGCAGGCCTGGGTTGCAGCACTTTTCTCCTCAGCCTATTTTTCCTGAATTGTCATTAAAAGCAAGGAGCTGGGTTGCCTTTTCTGAAGCCCTGATGTTTTTCTGAGAACAATCAATTTTCTGTCTCGCTCTGTCTTCTTTCCATATGAAAGGCTTGGAGTTTTGTGAAATCCCAAGGTACTCTCTCTAAAGCAAGGTATAAACGAGTTCTACCTTCTTAAATTTAATAAAAGGAGACCTACTTCATTTGAATTTTTTTTTCCTACAGAAATTATTTAAAGGGTTTGGGGTAAAAAAAAAAGAAGACATTTTCCTAATGTTGCTTGTAATTATCACAACTTTTAGGAGCATTTTAGAGCCAAATTTTCAAAGTACATTTGAAATGTAATAGATTTGATAAGTTCTACTCTGCCTGAGCAGGAATTTTTGTACCACTTCTGCCAAGTTTTTGCTCAGAGCAAGAAGTTTGTTTTCCATGATCCCCATTTCTCTTCCAGCTGCTCCTTCTGAAATTGAATTTTGGGCTGGCGTTTTGAATTTTTCCTTACACAGATATTGTAAATAAAACCAACTACAAAGGCTTTTGAGTTTGAAAAATTGGAGCAGCAGGCACCCTGAACAAAAGGAAATGTTCTCAACACTTCTTTTATTGTAACCAAATTAATCAAGCTCAGGGATTTAGTTGTAATTGCAAAGTTAAATGTTTAAGTAATGCAAAACTTTTTCTGATCCTTCAGTGCCTCTCTCTTCAAAATTCATCTCAAAATAGCAAAACTGTTACAGGTTTTTTTTTTTAATAGTTAATTTTTCTACGCAAAGCTAAAAATCATCTTCCTACAACCCCAGGGACCTGGAGACCTCCAGAAAGTTTTGAGGTTCTTGGGATATCTCCAGAAAATGTTGAGGGTTTGGAATATTTCAGTCTGTGGTATTAGAAAATGTTACATATCTCCATCCTCAGGTTTTCCTGAAATATCACAAGACATTTCTGTGAAGTGAAAGCCACAGTTTTTTGCTGAAAGGGCTGCTGGTTTAAAATAACAGATAAGAGCTTCTATCATTATTTATTAATTATAAATAATATTTAAAAGAAAAATGTATAGTGTAGTACTTAAGATAAACCAAATTCTTCTTTTCTGTTGAAACACCAAACTGAACTCAGATCATTGATTTTTGTTTTAATAATTCCTTCTGAAAAAAAAAAATAAGAAAGCTCAAGGGCAGCAAATTTAAAATGTAGCTGTTAATGAAAACCTAAAACAAGTGGAGTTTTTTTTTACATGAGAGCAGCCTGAAAGGTTTTGAAGGGATTCTTATTTTCATTTTGTGCTTCAGTTTTGTTTTCTTTTCCCCTTCCTATCAATTCACATCTTTGGAGGGCCACTGTCATTCTGAAAAATGTATTGAAATGCTTCAGGAAGGCATTATCATTTCTGAGATTCTCAACTAACCTTTTCCTAGAAGGATCCCAGTCCAGGGAAATGCTTGAAAATTAAAACCAGGAACGCTTTTAAAATTAAACACACCGAGTTTCTGAAGAAAAGGGCCTCTCTTCCTCTCCAAACCTGTGGTGATGCTCCACAGCTGAACACAAAAAAAGGTTCTTTTTATTTTTTTACCACGTTCCTGAGAAATATTCCTGAGAGGTAAAGATTCTCACCAGGGTGGGTCAGTAATTGCCACAGTTGGCTTTGGCTCAGCCTCCCAAACTAAGTTGGGATCACTTCAAAGGATTCATCACATTTCTTTGAGGTTTCATCTCAGAACCTTGGAATCATTTGGGTTGGAAAAGACCTTTAAGGTCACAGAGTCCATTCCCCAAGCCAAGTCCACCCTGAGTTTATTGGTGCCTTTCTAAGAGTGGGGGCAAAAGCAGCTGAGTTTAAGGAAAGGGAAGATGAACTAAAGTTTCTGTTGAAAAACTCATCAAAAGTTCAAATATCTCCTCTTGTTTGATCACTCCTTAATCCAGGANCAGCACAATTTCAGCATTTGAGTGGCAGGGAGTGACATTTGCAGAGGACAGATCCTGCAGGCAAAGGAGCAGGTGACAGGAGGCACAATGGCACTCAGGGATAGTCTGACACGTGGGTGTTGTGACTGGAGGATCCTCTTTGTGCTCAATGAAGTTCTCATGGAGCAGCTTTCAGTTGATTTTGTATTCTCAGAGTGCAGAATTCAATATATCCCCATCAGAGCCTGCCTTCAGCTGGGCTCCTTTACACCATTGCTGCTATCATTCTACCTTAGAATGCCACCTAAAGTGCAGAGAGCTGAAGAAACTGCCTCTGGGTGTTGTATCAAACTGAAATGCACGTGCCTCCATCAATTTAATATTTATTCAGTTGATTGTGATCCTTGGAAAACACTTTTTGGGAACTGGTGATGGGAGAGAAAGAGCTTTGTTCCTGTAAAGGGCACTTCAAAACTCTCTGGAAATTACCAAACTTTTATCTTCCAGGGAGGCAAGTTAGCAAATCTCTGATTCAGGGGATGCTGTTTAAAAACAATGAAGCCTTATTGTCAATNTGTTAATGAAAACCTAAAACAAGTGGAGTTTTTTTTTACATGAGAGCAGCCTGAAAGGTTTTGAAGGGATTCTTATTTTCATTTTGTGCTTCAGTTTTGTTTTCTTTTCCCCTTCCTATCAATTCACATCTTTGGAGGGCCACTGTCATTCTGAAAAATGTATTGAAATGCTTCAGGAAGGCATTATCATTTCTGAGATTCTCAACTAGCCTTTTCCTAGAAGGATCCCAGTCCAGGGAAATGCTTGAAAATTAAAACCAGGAACGCTTTTAAAATTAAACACACCGAGTTTCTGAAGAAAAGGGCCTCTCTTCCTCTCCAAACCTGTGGTGATGCTCCACAGCTGAACACAAAAAAAGGTTCTTTTTATTTTTTTACCACGTTCCTGAGAAATATTCCTGAGAGGTAAAGATTCTCACCAGGGTGGGTCAGTAATTGCCACAGTTGGCTTTGGCTCAGCCTCCCAAACTAAGTTGGGATCACTTCAAAGGATTCATCACATTTCTTTGAGGTTTCATCTCAGAACCTTGGAATCATTTGGGTTGGAAAAGACCTTTAAGGTCACAGAGTCCATTCCCCAAGCCAAGTCCACCCTGAGTTTATTGGTGCCTTTCTAAGAGTGGGGGCAAAAGCAGCTGAGTTTAAGGAAAGGGAAGATGAACTAAAGTTTCTGTTGAAAAACTCATCAAAAGTTCAAATATCTCCTCTTGTTTGATCACTCCTTAATCCAGGAACTGAAATTGTTTAGGACAGAGATCCCAGTGAATTTTCCATGGGAGCAGGAATCTATTTGAGGTGCTCATTGTTTAAATGTTAGAAAACAAAATGCTCTTGTTTCCATAGCACATAAATGGGAGGGTTCACTGGTGAATCTTCTTGTAATTTGATAATAAATAGTTCATCAGGAAGTAGATCCAGGAGTGAATTCTTGTTTAATTCCTGTCCCAACAAGGGAACAGCAAAACCTGGCCACAGATGCCCCTTCAATAAAAGGCAACAGAGGAAAATTATAAATATTATGGGTATTATAATGTATATTTAACCTCCCCTAGATAATTCTAGCACTCCTTTTTTTATGCTGCTGATTTTTATTTGGAAGTTTTATCCCTTTGCCAGTGCAGACATTTATGTTATTCAGGCCTATATATATATATNTCAAACTGAAATGCACGTGCCTCCATCAATTTAATATTTATTCAGTTGATTGTGATCCTTGGAAAACACTTTTTGGGAACTGGTGATGGGAGAGAAAGAGCTTTGTTCCTGTAAAGGGCACTTCAAAACTCTCTGGAAATTACCAAACTTTTATCTTCCAGGGAGGCAAGTTAGCAAATCTCTGATTCAGGGGATGCTGTTTAAAAACAATGAAGCCTTATTGTCAATATTGGGCTGATTTTTCCATCTCTCAGGAGTATTATTAAGGCTGTTCTGCAGCCCTGCAGTCCTGTAAAATCCAGTTCTTCTGCAATGTCTCCTCTTGGAAAGGATTGTGAGGGTTTAAAGGTGAGCCAGGCACCTTCCTGAGCACGAGGGCATAAAATCTGGGGGTTCCTTCCAAATGTTTTTCTATAATTCACTTGGTTTTTCTCTTTCTTAGTACCTAAAAGGCTGGAAATGTACCTAAAAGTACCTAAAAGTGGAAATGATGATTATGAACTAGTCCATACATAAAACTGATTTTTCTGATTTGTCTTAAATTGCATTTCCTTGATGATCTAAAATCTAAAATACATTTCAAGCTTTTAAAAATAGACCCACAGAAAGGGACGAGTCCATGCTTTGACACAGATGTTTCTGCAGGAGGACCAGTGCCCTCAGATTATCATGATGGTCCCATCTAAACATATTTCAAATACAAAATTACACATTCTCCATGAATAGTTTTGATTTGGGCTGCAGGAATGTGGAGCTAAAATTCCAGTTAAAGATGGTTTCTAATTATGAAGGAGCAGCCTGGCTGCAGCTGCAGGGACAGGGATAAGGACACGCTGATGAGACCAGAGCAGGAGATGGGAATCACACACCTGTTCCCTGGAAAAACACACTCTGAGAGCCCATGTTTAATGTCCAAAGTTACATTTGAGTGCTTTTGTCAAGAGAGGAGCGTGGCTGATCCATGAGAAAATCCTTTCAAACCAGGAATACTTGCTGGGAAACCCAGCCTGGGGTGAAGATGGGAGCGGGGCCCTCGCTGGGTTGTGTGGTTGTGTCTGACATCTCGGGGTCTGCTCCCTACAGGATTTCATTCCCTCCCCACACAGCTCCTCCTCCTTCTCTAGGCATCCACAGGAGAGTAAAGAAGGGCTCTAGGGTGACTTTTCAGTTCCTAAACAGGTTCCAGGAGAGCTGGGGAGGAACTGGGGACAAGGCATGGAGGGACGGGACACAGGGAATGGCTCCCATTGCCAGAGTGGATGGATGGGATTTTGGGAAGGAATTCCTGGCTGGACTGGAATCCCCAGAGCAGCTGTGGCTGCCCCTGGATCCCTGGCAGTGTCCAAGGCCAGGCTGCAGCACCCTGGGATGGTGGAAGGTGTCCCTGCCATGGAATGGGTGGGATGGGATGAGCTTCCAAGCCCGTCCCTTCTGGGATTGTACGAATTGAAGAAGCCACAGGGCAGAGGAGAGGCCAGTGAGTGTTCCCAGCCTTCCTGCAGCTCCCAGGCTCTCACCTTTCAGACCCTGATCACAGCTCCCTGATCGAGTTTCACAGCCTGGGGCTGACAGTGAGCTCACCACAGCACCTAGAAAACTGTTTCCATATTAACCACCCCTAATAGTAACAAATTGCATTTTATATAAAATTACTCCTCTTCTACCTCGCACCTGGATGATCTTAGAAATCTTTTCCAGCTTTACCCATTCTATGATCTGGAGTGAGATAGTTTCTGTATTTTATAGATATTAAATCCTTCCTAGCTGTATTTTTGCTGCTTGTTGTTGCAGTCCATTATTCCTCATGCACCTCCCTCAGTTGTGTTCGTGCTTCAGCATTTTCTTGCACTTCTTGCAAAAAGGCAAACCGATGCCAGTTGGGAAAAGTTTGTGCAAGGCATTTGTGTGGAAATGATCTCCCAGGCAGGGAGCTGAGGAGCACAGCCCTGTGTCCTCCTGCTCTGGCTCTGTGGCATAAATTTGATCTATAAAGTGCTACGTTTGTAGCTGCACTCCTGATATGCCTTGGGTTTTTATCCCTTCGATTACTGACAGACACAATGTGGTAGATTTTAAACAGAGATTTTTTTTTTTTTTTCAGAGACTAAAACATTTGCGAAGGCAAGGTTTGTGCTGTCCCAAATAAATAGTTAAACACCAAATTCTGGGGGAGATAAAATGGCATTGCTGTGTATTCAGAGCCTGCACTCCAGGTAGGGACTTCCAGCACAGTCTGTCCTCTCCCATTGTGGAGAAATTCTGCAGGAAGAGCTAAAACCATAAGTGATTTTTGGGTTAGGGTCAGGGGGATTACATTTCTGGCTTCTTCCTCTGTGATCAATCCCTAAATGCAGAAGGATGTAAGAAGCTGAAAGCAGTTTAGCCCCTCAGCCTGGGAAGTGAACTCCAACAGGGGGATGAAGGGAAGGGGGGCAAGGAGAGGCTGCAAGGATTACACACTCTTCCTTCCTTCTTGGAATAGCAGGGCTGTGCTCCTTAGAGTAAATTATAGCTTAGATTCTAGTTCATGGAATATTTACAATAATGGGAATGTTCACTGAAAAGAGAGGGGGGAAAAAACCACAAGATACAAAAGATCTGCTGGACTGGCACAACAGTGAATTATTTGTTTAGGTGGAAATGGAAATTTATAAAATATGAATCTAGGATTGAACTGTGTGTTTTAGCAGTGAAGTGAATGTGATTTAGTGATGATAAAAAGGTGATTTTAAAGCAGACAGATTGAAGATTGTCCAGCTGGAATTGCTGAATCCTGGAGTCCTGACTCTTGATGGCAGAGCTGAAAAAGCAGGTACATGCACAAATCACAGAATCACAAACACAGCTCTGTAATGACTGAATTTCATTGTTCCATTCCTGAATGTCAGTGTTCCATTCCTGAATTTCAGTGTTCCATTCCTGCATTCTGGAAAGGCCTCTCATTCCAAATACCTCACCCTTCTTCTGCTTTTCAAACATTTAGGTAATTCTGCATCAGGTTTTGCAAGATGAGCTCTAGGACAGAGATTCCAAACCAGTTAAATTTCTTCTTATTTGTCCTTGAACTCATCTAGAAACGCTGTCAGTGCTGACAGCATCCCTTTTGTTCATTTCCATGATTCTATAACTCCAGTAAAAGCTAAAAAATAAAGATTTTGGAGGAGTATTGAAGATGTTTCTGGTGAGGTTTTCTTGTGAAGGTCTGGAGAAAATAAACATGAATTCTTCTATCAGTAGATCTTGCCATAACAGCTGCAATTTGATGATTTCAGTTTAATAAATTACTGAATTCAGGGTGTGGCCAGAAAAAGTGAGTGGTGGGACAGCCTGTGGCACATCTGGATTTGTCCAAATGGATCTGGAGTTTGTCCTTGTCCACAGCAGCTCAAGGCCTGACAGTAAAAGAAAACAAAATATTTCTGAAAGCTGAAAGCTCAGAACGCTGTGTTGATGCTTCCAAGACTAGAAAGCAAAATAGCACAATAAAGCAAAAACCTGATCTGTGCTTCTAAAGAAAACGCACTAAAATAGCTGAAAACCTGCAACACCTTCAAGGCACCCTTGGAACATTAGAAGAAATTGCATTTTATCTCCTTTTCACTCAAAGGCGTGGGCTTGGTGTGGTTTCACATGCAGAGGTTGGTGATCTCCAGGGCCTGGGTGCTTTTTCCTTTTGACATTTCTTAAGCACCCAATGAAGACTGGGAGGGTCTGCTGGCTGCCTAATTAGGGTGATTTAATTATCAACATCTTTCAGTGGGTGCCACATATGGAACCTGTGGATGGATCCTGGCAAGAGCACAACTCTGAAGGTCTTTGGGCAGTCCTTTGCAGGAACCAAACCCTCTCTCTTCAGCTGTTGTTTCAAAAAAGGCTTCAGGATGTTTGGGAGGTGGGAGCAGAGCTTTCCTCATGTCCCCCTGAGCTGTGCTGGTGCCTGGTGGCTCCTCAGGAGGTTTCCCTTCAGTGGGAAGTTCTGTTTGGATATTTGGGAGCAGGACACCAACGTGTGCTTTCATTCTCCATGGACACTGGCAGGGTGTGGGCAGCAATTCCCAAAGAAAGATTTCCAGAAAGTGTAGTAGCTGATTAACACAATCACAATTAGCATTCCAGAAATCTCCCTGGCATCTCTTGGAATGCACCTGAGCAGCAATATCACTTTTTGCCTAAAAAATAGAAGAATATGTTAAATTGTATCAATGTCACACCAAAAGCTACCAAAAATAAATGGGATGCCTGTTTCTTTTTGTGCCTCCCAAAGAACAAAAACTAAGCCTAGAGTTAAGTTCTATCCTTGGCACTTTATTAAATTTAAAGAGAGGAAAGAGGACACATTGGCCCTGTTAGACTTTTCAGTGGTTTGAGGAGGAAAAAGTCACTTTTTAATGGCAAGAGAAAATGAGCCTTGCTTGGAGTGCTGGAAGCCCAACAGTTAAAAATACAAGAAATCTTTGTACTGTTGCAGATCCTGCTCAGTTAAAGGGAACATGGCAATTCTACATCATCTGTCCTAGGAAATCAACACTGGTTTGAAATGTGTACAAACTGAAAACAGTCTATGCCAGAACTTCTTGTGCTAGTGCCAGCTAAAAGCAAGAAAGAAAGGGGAAAAAAATCAAATTGATGGGTTTCAAAGCTGATAATTGTGCTTGAGTGCTGTGGCTGTAAATCACTGAATGGCTTTTCCTTGGATACAACAGTCACTGCATGTAAATGTACACACGTTGCCTTTGCAGTAGTACAAAATACCTGAAATCCTCGATTCCAGTTATTAAAATACAACCTGATGCAACATTTCACCATTTGCCTTAACCTGAGCTGATTCCATGAATGTCAAATACCATCATGCTGAGGGAAATCAAAATTCATGCGCAACATGATGGCAGAATGTGTGACCTTAACTTCAGAGCAGCACAACGTGTTAAATTATCTTGCTGTAGTTCCAAAAAGCTTCATGGATGAAGTTTTTTAGGGTGTTACTCTTGAAGAGTGGGAAATTTTAAAAACAATTTTCAATTCTGTGTGAAGAGACGTTTCAGTTTGGCTCAGCTTCTCCAAAATCATCTCTCAAGTCCCTGCCTGTGTCTGCAATCATTTTGGGCAGAGAAAATCATGACTCTGAAGGTGTGTTGGATCTGTTCCTCAGGATGACTCCACACCTCTGGTTACATCCATAGCCCTTCCCAAATCATCACCTGTTGCTGATCACACAAAAACTTGAAAATAAATGTTAAAACAAGCTTCTGTTCCTCTTGATTGGTTTTATGTCTTCTGTATTCAGAAAGAGCAGCTGGAAAATGTGCTACAAAAGTGGTTTTTTATCGAACTCACTGGCAGAATTTATCCAGAGGTACAGAACTTGTGCAGAATTGTACAGAAATCCATGGAATCACAGGATGGTTTGGGTTGGGGGGACCTTAAAGCTCATCCCATCCCACCCCTGGCATGGGCAGGGACACCTCCCACTGTCCCAGGCTGCTCCAAGCCCATCCAGCCTGGCCTTGGGCACTTCCAGGGATCCAGGGGCAGCCACAGCTGCTCTGGGCACCCTGTGCCAGGGCCTCACCACCCTCCCAGCCAGGAACTCCTTCCTAAATTCTTTCATTTCCACTTTGAGACTTTTTTTTTTTTTTTTTTTCTTTTGCAAAGCCCAGGCTGCCATTCAGGGTGTGGTTGCAACCAATTTAGAACTTGTGGGTTTGGGGTTTGGAGCAAGACAATTAATTCAATTAATAAAGCAGAAGGGATGTTTGTGCTGTCACATGAATTCTGCCACAAAATGACCTGGTTACATCAAGTGGGGAGGAGCACTGATATAAAATATTTTGGTAAATAGGTACAATAATAGCCCTTGATGATAATGTGTGAGAGTGCAGTGTTATTTCAGGTGAATTCATGTTTTCTGTACTTAATGTTTCTTTGGGCAAATAAACCAAAAGTGTGTCAGGGAAAAAACTTGGCTTAAGCTGCTCATTTTTATCTGCTGCCTAAAATACAAAGGTGCTGAGGAACAAACTTCTTTTACCCTCCTGTGTTCACCATCATGTGCTCAGTTGGGCTGACCTGCAGCACTGAATGCCAAATTATTTGGTGTGTCCATTTAAGACATTTTCATGTGTGTTTTAGGATAAATTCTTACCTTGAGTGAATTTACACCTCTTTGTAGTGAAGCCCTGGTATGCAAAATGATCATCTGCCTGCACGAGCAGACTCCTAATGCTGGTGGTTTAGCAGAGGACGTGTTTATAATTCAGAAAATAAATAATTCAGGAGCCTGTATCTGCCTTGTGTTGACTCTTTGTAACCTTACTTGAGATTTACTAATTCAGTCCTTCCACTCAGTACCAGTTAACTGTTACCTGCAAGGACCTGAGCTGAGGAAAGACCTGGACGCTGTTATTTGAAGCTGCTAATGCAGAATATCAAGAATATCATCATAATAATATCCAATA
>VZUA01092552.1:23090-53719 GCA_013401035.1 Horornis vulcanius
AAGATATTCCAAGTTTTCTCAATATTTTACAGTCTTTTTGCTATTTTAGTTCTCTGGAGTTTTGTGGTGGATCCTCTCAAGAATATCTCATTTTCAAGTCCTTTTCTCCATTCTCCAGCTGTGTGGGCTCTGTTTTTACAGCCTTAAATTCTCTACAAGTGTAAAGCAGGGGAGGATAGGGCCAGACCTGGCCCCTGTCTGGGCTCTAGGGAATTCTCCTGGTTCTGTGTCTGTGGGCAGTGAGGACACAGATCCTTCCAGAGGGAATTGAGGAATAATTTGCATTGCTGCAAATCTCCCTTCAGTGTAACATGTATTTTATTGCAGGAAGAAGAGGCTTTATCGCAACAAAACGGGCAAAAAACACAAAGACTTGAAGAAACAGCACTTCTCTAATTCTTCCCTAAAAGTTCTGAGAACCACCAAATCCTAAAGGATTACACCCACCAGTCTTCCTGATTTCAGGTAGGTGAATTCTCTCTTTCTGACAGCCCAGGGAAGGTGAGGATTCCCTTCCCCTGGAAATGTCCAAGGCCAGCTTGGACAGGGCTTGGAGCACCCTGGGATAGTGGAAGTTGTCCCCATGGCAGGGGTGGGAATGGATGGGATTTAAGGTCTTTTCCCACCCAAACCATTCTAGGATTCTCTGATTTCTCTGAAATGAAAGACAATGTAACTAATAAATATAATTTTGTGTGACTTTTTTTTTTCTTTAACAAAATAACAATTACTGTGAAGAAAATCAGACAGAACTGGATGCTCCCAAAACAAAAGCTGCTGCTGTTATTTTCCAGCATGGAGTTCATGGCTCTAATTTGGAATTAACTGGTTTGGAGGAGAGGTTTTCAGTTATGCCACAGAGCAAATAAGAAAAATAACCTGAGAAACAGCCACTAATCAAGTTGTTTGATTTAGAAGAAATGCATTTAAAACCCAGCTAAAGTAAAAAGAGAACTGGCTGACTGCCACCCTCTTTTTTACTCATTTGTGACAGCACACAATTAAAAAGTTCAGTTTGTTGCTCTTACAGGAATAACAGTTTTTGGTATTTTTCATGTTTGCTCATAAAAAGTATCTTTAATTTTAGATCCTCCAAATACTGTAGTTGCAAGAATATTGTTTGTATCTGGAGAGATTAGATGGGGACGGGATTTTTTTTAATCTGTTAGCACAGACTTGTTATGTAAATAGGAAGCTCACAAAGGAAGGAGACAGCAAAAGGCTCTGAAAAAACAGATGTGCCTCCCCCAGAAATAAAGTCACCACTGGATTCCTGCAACTTTTTGGGGAGTGCATTGTTAGAGATGTGCATGGAATCAAAAAAAAAACCCAAATTCAGTAATCACTGTGTAAGTCCATACTCTCAGTACAGATAATTTTATCATTAATGTACTGTTGCTGTTTAATTTTGATGAATTCAAAATCAGATTATTCATTTAAATGAATTCTTACAATGCTTTGCTGTCGATTTCTCGAGGCCTTTAGAGGAAGCTCCTTTCCCTGCTGCTCCTCCAGTCCTTAGCACTGGCCATGTGACCCAGATTTTTTAAGCCCTTCTATGACTTTAGGTTTTATTCTTGGGCTCTTTCATCCATCTATTGGAATTGTTTCCAGTAAATTCGAGTTTTACAGTGGTTGCTGTGATTAGCATTCCGTGCTCATGGGGAATTCTTCATAAAAATGTCTCTGATCAATACCTTTCAATGTGTTTAAGCATTAATAAATAATTTTATGTGAAGAGTGTTTGATCTAAAATACATTTTTATGCAAATTCTTTTAATGGTAGGTTATACCATCTTTCTATCTGTTCTTGTTACTGTGAAGATAAATTATAATTATATGAATAACCTGCATAAAATGGTCATGTTTTGAAATACTTCCATTCAGTTATATCTGTATTTTCAATAATATTTATGGACTGAATGTTCCTTGTTAGGACTCAGTATTAAGAGCAGGTAAACCCTCTATAGAGCCTAAACATTGAAGTTTTCTAATGCCCCAGTGCTTAAGAATACCTAAATATATATTCATAATTTATAGGGTGTCATTTATAAAGTCATATTGACTGGGGAAGAACTTTACAGAGTTAATCATTTTTATTTTAAGTAGCTTGCATGTGAAAAAAACCCATTCCTGAAAGGCTCTGCCAGGTTGGTAAATGCAGTTTGAGACAACCAAGAGTCATTAATGCCCATTTTTACAAAATGCTGAGCCCTAATTTTACACTTAAATTGGGAAGATCAATTGAAAGCTCCGTTAAATTGGGGATACTGATGAAATCAGTGAAGCCAAACTGCAGGTTTTGCTTCTGAACTTCAATAAGATATTTAAATAATCATGGGAAATGCTGAATTTGGTTTGTGACTTTTGTTGTCACAGGGTTGTGTTATACCCTGTTTGTTTGGCTTATCTGAAAGTTTTCATTCCCATTTTCTGTCAGGGTTTTCTGTGACAGGAGAAGGTTTTAACAACAACCCAGACCTTCACCGTGATGATAAATGGCTCTAAAAGAGATTCCAAAGAAGTGATTTGAAAATCAGAACTAATTCTTTCCATTTTCTGAAAGATTCAAAAATCATTGATGTTACATTTGTTTTTAATGAAGATTTATTTGGGGAAAAATGTGAAATCCCCAATTATTGTGAATTTGATGCCCAGCTGTGCCTGTGCTGAGTCCTCAGGCTCTCAGATCCGAGGGTTTGAAGGCCCCATGAACTCTTTGGGATATGCCTTTAACCTGATGAGCTCCAACCCATTTCACCTCTGCAAGAATCCAATTAATTGGCTCCAGGTCTTGGGCAGGCTGCTGGCTCCTCTCGAGCTCAGAGGGATTCCAGCAGGGAACCGAGGCTCTGGAGCAGCACAGGAAGGACAGAAATGGCCAGGACCAGGCAGGTGTTGGGGAATAATGAGCCAAGGCCAGGCTGGATGGGGCTTGGAGCAACCTGGACTAGTGGAGGGTGTCCCTGCCCATGGCAGGAGCTGGAATCAGCTGATTTCAAGGTCCCTTCCATCCCAAACCATTCTGGGATCCTGTGATCCAACAGCTTCTGTTTCAACTGGGGCTTCACAACGTCCCATACCTGAGCCAAGACTCATTTACAGCTCATCATTTATGGCTCATCAGTGGTGCTGGTGGAGCCTTCTACCTCACCAAGGCCTTTTGCAGCATCACAGCTCCAAAGCTGAGCTTTTTTAGCTGCAGGGGTTTTTGTGTGGATCAGTTCAACTCCAAAGGCATCTTCAGTCCCAGCCGAAGCCATTCCTGCAAAACAAATCTTGCTTTGTTCGTACTACAAAGTAATTGTGTAGGGGCTTACAAAGCAACCAAGAAAAGTGGAATGAATCCTTTTGGCTCATTGTTTTAATTGAAATCCTGTGGTTCTCTCAGCAGATGTGAGTGGGGTGCAGGAGTTCCTCACATGAGGGCTGGAGGGAGGCAAGGAGCCAGCCCCAATGGACATAGCCCATCATCGGGAGCACCACAGGAGACTGTCTAAAGCAAAGCTCAAAGTGCAGCAGGAATTCTAAAAAACCTAAAAAATCCCCAAGACAACTCGAAGCAAGACCATGAGAAGCAATGTAGGTGAGTATTCCAAGGTAAATCAGTGCATTTATTGAGCTGGGAAACTTTGGAATTTTTATTTTTTTTTTTGATGGTTTTATGCTGCGGCGGCGAAGCTTTAAGATAAAATATTTGAGGCAACATTAAAAAAAAACAAACAGAAGATCAGAAATCTTCAACATTTTATGGTGCTGAAGTAGCAAAGTAAACAGTTCAGCAGTTCATGCCTTGGTGGAAGGTAGACAGTGCACCCAAACATGGACTTTTTGATAAGAGAACAAAGAATAAAACTTTCCTGACCTCCGTTTAAGGGGTTGTATCCAACCAGCCTGTGAAGGACAGGATTTTTATGGGGAAAAACCCCACCATTTTGTGCTGCTGTGATTCAGATGGAGCATTAGTCATAATTGGGAGTAATATATTTTCCCATAATCAAACAATAGATCTCCAGTTCTCTGTTGGAAAATCTGCAGCACCATTCCTGCCCTGGATGATGTTGGAGCAGCAAAGTGGAGCTGCCTGAGATGGAGCCAAACCTCTCCAGCACAATATCAAATCAGATGCTCTAATTCTTACAGATTCTCCTAATCAAAACACAAGGTTACACCATGTCAACAACCAGCAGATGGGGAAAAGGAACATCCTAGGAAGCTCAAAGAACACGCTTGGAAACGGAGCTATAAATACCAGGCTAATTCCATAGCTTTAAGATTTCTCCAAAGCTTTTTTAAATCCCTCCAGAAAAGGCTGAAGAGATCCCTAATCTGAAGTGGCCCAGTTGAAGGAATGTGTGTGTTTTTATTTTTAAATAAAGTTACATCTGCAATGGTGTTGGGCATCTTAGTGAGTCGCTGGAGTGGCTGGGCAATATTTGTTGGATCAAAATAAGGATTTTAAACGCATTTTTATTCTTATCAGGAGTTTCTTCTTCAGAGGAAATGTGGAATTCTGTCTGATCCCCTCTGAACTGATGTGGGCAGCATTCCCACAGAATCAATGATGGTCGCAACTCATTTGGAATCCTCTTCTTTTTTTTTTTTTTTTTTTTTTTCATGATAATAGCACTAGAACTCCTGATGAGTGCTNGTCCCTGCTTAGGGAGAGCTGACACAAGAGCTCCCAAAATTCCTTGGTGGGATTTTATGTAAATCTCTTCTTCTCTGTGGAGGTGATGAGGCCCTGGCACAGGATTCCCAAAGAAGTTGTGGATTCCTCATCCCTGAAGTGTCCATGGCCAGGCTGGAGCANAGGTGTTTTGCAGTAGTGGACCTACTCTTATAATTTTTCAAAATAATATTAGAAAAAATAATATTTAAAATACTAAAATTTTTCTTCTTTATTTTAAAATAAAATTGAATGCCTGTGTATTACATTTTAATAAATAAATTTCATTTAAATTGGTATTAGCCAGAGGAATGCAAAGCAGAGCAGCCAGCCCGTGCCAGATTTAGAAATCAGGGCTCTTAAAGAACAGCTGAAAGGGTTGGGTTTGTTTATTGTAGGAAAAAAGGGAACACTGTAGGATGGGCAGAAAAAAGAGATAAGAGGGTTTTATCAAAGAAGTGGTGGGGGTTGCTCTGTAAATTAGAAAAAAAAAACCTAAAAACCAACTTCAGTTTGCACCAAGCATAATTTAGGAGAGATGGAAAGAGAAAACAGGCCAAGGGGTTTTTTGTTGTACCTCAAATCTGACTGCAAATATGGACGGAAAACTGGGATATTTTACCTCTCACTGTCAGAAAACTTTTAAAAGCACACAAAGAAGGAGCTTTTAGAGAAAATTTCAGTCATTTTGACCTTCCCCATTGGCCTTGACCTGAGCATTTTGCTCTCCTGAGATCTTCATTCACATCCTCCGTTTAATTCTGTCACCTTAATTTTGGGATTAAATTTGTGTCGTTTCCCTGCAAACCTTTTCCATTCCTTCCTCACAACACTTTTCAGTTGAAAGTGTGCAGTAAAAATGAACCAAAGGACCTTTATTTTCTTAAGTAAAAGCTCTTCTTTCAAAGAGAATGAAATTTGGGATCAGCAGCCTTTGGAAGTCGGCTGAGTCCAGGAGCTGGTGCAGAAGAACATGAGAAATAAATTCCTGCAGCACAAATGTTAAAAACGTTGTGATGAAGAGTTGCCTGAGTGGTTCTTTGCCCACATTTCCCCCAATAATTCACTTTTTGGAGCAGAACATCCTCAATATCTGCATTAGTCAATTCCAGAGCCGTTTTTGGGGCACTTTCAGAGAATAAAGAGCTGTTTGAGCTGTGAGTTAGGATGTGTATTGTCCTTCAGCTGGGATGAAGAAATGCATTTTCCAGGCTCCTATCTTTTCTGGAGCTTTGTTCCTCAACTCTTGGATGTGCTGCATCCTTAAAGGGCCACATGGTTTTAATTTCTGGGTGCCTGTGGGCCTTACTCTCATTTTTCATTTCCCTGCTTTGATGAGCTGCTGGAATTCTCTTATGCTTGTCAAGCTTGACTCTGATTCCCCCTTTTGTTTAGCTCCTTCTGAAGACAATCAGACTTTTTTCTGCCTGCTTTGGTGGGAATTTCTCATGCAGGAAAATCAGATTTTTCAGAGCAGAGCCAGGGACACCTGGCAGGGCAGAGCTGAGCATCACCACCAGGTACCACCTTGCTGTGCTTTAAAAATAAATTTTTGGATTTTTGGATGGCAAATGCCCTCCAAGGAATGTTTCACCAGCCCTGCTCCAAAGCAGGGAATGGTTTATCCTAAAATCAACTGTTTGATTTTCCAAGAATCAGAAAACTCCACTCCTCACACTTTTATTGGCCAAGGAAATTTATCCTTATTAAGGTGATGGGTGTGAACACGTCTAATCATTGTTATGTAAAAACTCATCCCCAAAATACACAGACACCAACTTTGAGGCACTTTGCTCCTGTTTAGTGGGCTAAAAATACCTTGGCTTGCTGAAAAGTAAATCTGAGTGAAGGGGTTGGGACAGCCAGACACTCCTGAAGCACAAAATTTTATTTAAAAGTAGTAGGGGGTGTGTGTACAGGCAAGAATTTTGATCATCTTGTGTTGCCAGAATTCAGATTAAATGGAGTAAGGCTGGTTTTGTAACAAATAAATCATCCATTGGCAGCTTCTTAAATATTAGATTATTCTTTCCATGCTGTGGTGTTTGATAGAAATGAAATGTGTACAAAACAAGAAGTGGAAACAGTTATTTCATCATTTATCCTAAGAAACCTTTCAAAGTGTTTATAAATACGAAGAAATAATTAAGAGCCATTTAGTATTGGAATCTTAACATCTTAAGTGGAGTGTGTTGCTCACTGTTGCTTATTTTCTGTTTTAACTGATTCTTTTCCAGCTTGGAGTGAACAAGATGAACAGACCCACCTTCAATCTAATGCTTAATGAGGAAAAAGGTCAGGATTTTTTCATTTTCATTTCAATCCCCTGTCCTACTCTTAATTAATGCCTTAAAAATCACTTTATATGGGCCTTAGCTTTTAAATAACAAAACAAAGGTGGTGTTTTAATGGCAGGGTGAGCAAGAATATTTTTAAATCAAATGGTGAATTCAGGAAAGAGCTGACTCAGAGCAGTGTGAGTAGAAAAAGGGGCTGGAGAAGGAAAGGTCATGTATACAAATCTTCATCAAGATTGATTTAAAAATGATTAAACTCATAACTAATAAATCTCTGCTGTAGCAAGAAGGAAACATTTGGCATTTAAAAGGATTAAAACCACTTTTTTTTCTTTTAAATATCCATGAGCTTTTTGCATCCTTTAAAAAACAAAACAAAACAAAACAAAGAAACCTCTCTCAAATAAAACAGTGGGGCCAAATTCTCCAAATACTTCTACATTCAATTAGTAAGTAATTATCAGCTAATGGAGAGATTAATCAGATTTTCAGGGTCCAGAGGCAGCCCAGCTCTCCAGTATTATTCCATTTATGCCAGATAAGCCAGGAGGGTTTGCACTGAGGTGTCTCAAGAGCTGATTTTTATTGTTCCCATATATTTTTTAATACCTTAAGTGTATTTTCATCAGGGAAATTGCTGAGCAGAGCCACATAATTCAATAAACAATTGAAAAAGGGGCACTTGGAGAAAAAAATTCCAAGGGTTTAAAAATAGTACAGTCACGTGATTACTACTTTGGCACAAAAGCATAATTTATGGGTTTAATTTGTAATTTTCTACAGTTCTGACATTCTCCTTGCACAGGAACTCGGGCTGAATAATTCAAATTATTGAAATACTGCTCCATCCTCAGCTTCAGGTATCTGATCCAAAGGAGGTGGATGTTGTTCATTGGGACCTCTGCACTGAAAATATGGGAGGATGGGTTTCATTTTTGCCATTTGTTGCTTCGTTCTTGCCATTTCTTGCTTCAGTTTTGGTCTCAGAATTAATGGAGATCTGGGGCTATTCAAAAATTGTTATTCCAGTGCTCAGAGCCTTTCCCCAGATTTCCAGGAATCTTGATTTTTTTTTTCCCTGTTTTTTANCCAGTATTCCAGCAGCCTGTTTTTTAATTGGCTAAAATCAAATTGAATTTTCATGGTCAGTTTTTAAAAGAGTTACGTTCAAATATATATATATTTATTTTTTCCTTTTCAATTAAATCTTAATTTTCCCAAATTTCCATTTCCCTGGTAACCTCCAAGTCAATAATGTCCAGCAGAACTGAACACTTACAAATTGTTATTTCCTCTTCAGTTTCTGCATCTCTTTATTAGATATTTTCACAACATTCTCTATCAAAAAAATCCTGAAATTCATATAATCTTCATTATCAAAGCATTGCAGAACTATGCTGAATAATATCAGCTTTATGGAAGCCTGGAACATGAGAATTGAAAGAAAACTCCTCATTTCTTTATCCAAATTCCCCTAAAATAAAGTGGATGTGAAGTTCCTCCACTTCTCATTAACATATTGCTCAGGAATATTCCATTTAATAATTCTCCCTGGGAAAGGTTTGGATAACAGTGGCCTCATTCTTAGCTGATTTCTGGTGTACACCAAATATTAACTTTAATTTTGACAAAATCTGAGTGCCGCCATCATGCTGACACACAGTAGATCTGACCTGGTTCCCTTGGAAAGAAAAAATTCCATGTGGTGGAAAGCCTGGAAAGAGCATCCTGGGTGTCCTTCCACGGGATGGACATAATAAATATATTATTCAATTATAAATAAATATGAATAAATCCATAGTGAACAGCCAGGGATGAGCATTAAAAACAAATTATTTTCTTTCCTGGTGTTTTTTGTTTGTTTTTTGTGCAAAACCTTTCAGATATCTCTGTGTCTTGATGAGAGGATTTTATTCATTGGAATGACAGCCTCAGTTGCTCCCAGCTTTGGGAATTCCACAGAAAAAATGGGTTAAAAGTCATCCTGGGAGAAGATTTTAGGATTGATGCTGTCCATAAGGACTAAAAGAATCTGCTCCTTCCCAGCTCAGCCCAGCTGTCCATTGCCTTGGCTGACTTTATTGGCACAATTAAATCTCTAAAATTGAGAATACTCTGATTTTTTTTTCCCCTGGTGGGAAGGATATGAGATTACATCTGATCACTTCACAGCACCCTGATCCAAAATGCTCCAAGGAAAGGCATTTATGTGACATTCTCCTAATGATCAGCTGGATTCCATGGACATAAATCAGTTTTTCTCCATGAAAATCATTTCCATGTTGTTTTATTCAGTGTAGGTTCCTGAAGAGCAGGGCTGAAGTGGCTGCTTTGGGCTGCTGCTCTTGGAGGCTTGGGAAAATAAATGCCAGAGATTTCTGTCCAGCCACGTGCTGGGAGAGCAGGCTTGGAGCTGGGGAACATCCAGAGGGCTCCTGGGTGTGGAGAAGAGGAATCCTGGTGGATTTTTGTTATTTATGGGTGAATTCATCCCCGTAGCTGTGGGGGAATCATCCAGGTTGGAAAAGGCCTCCAAGACTGAGTCCAATCTGTGGTCAGTCCCCACCTTGTCACCAGCCCAGGGCACTGAGTGTTCCTTGGACAGCTCCAGGGAATTATTTTATGGAGTGGTTAAATTCCAATCCTAAAAAATTCCACAGCATCAAGAGCAGTGTAAAATAAGAGAATATAAACCTTGCTATAGATATAAAACAGCTTTAAAAGTTAGAAAGAACTCAGTATCAGAGCTGGCTGGACTGGTGTGAAGTGAGTTGGCACTGGGGCAATTTAAAGTACTCATTTTAATGAAATCATTCAGTGCAGAGCAATTTTCTAGTTGTGGTAAAATATTCTTAATACTCTTTATTTACAAGTGAGATCTGTTTTCAACCTGAAGGCCAGAGTATATCACGAACATATTGTGATATTATCATGAGTAAATCATGAGTAAATCATGTGTAGAGCATGGGCCATGGCCCTGGACACCCCAAGGCAAAGAATCCTGAAGGATTCAAGGTTTGCTTCCTACTTCAGGCACTTTTGTTTGTTGAATCACTGGCCTAAAAATAGGCCCTCATAAAGTATTCACCACTGATCCAATTAGTCAGGAGAATGCTGCTTTTCAAACTGGGAAAGCATTCCCAAAAAATGATGCAACATTTGTATCTAATTAGATGATACAGGAGAATCCTGGCTAATTGCTTTGATAGACTTAAACAGATTAATAATGTGCAAGTGGTAACTAAATAAAAACTCCTTTTCACTGAGTGCTTTGAAAGTGATGCTTTTAAAGAAGCTAAAATTTCTTATTAGCTCTGAAACCCCAGGACTGTGATTTGAGAGCATTTCTCATTTTGGAGGTTTTTCAGTGCTAGAAAGGAAAGCCTCGAAAATGAGACTGTAATTTGTGTCTCTAAGCAGTGTTTGGTGTTTTTTCTAAATGTCTGCAAAGCTTTATATCCCAAATGTGGCCATTCCATAGGTGGGAACTGGGATTTGTGCCTCACAGAGCCAGGCAGGGATTGTGCATCCACGGAATTGTTGGGCACTTCCAAGTTCGTGTAAGAATAAAGTAATGGAGCATCAAAAGTATTTGGAGGACAAGGGAGAGGTTTAGATTCTATTTGAATAGGAAAAAAATTGCTACTCAGAGGGTTGGAGCAACCTGGGATAGTAGAAGATGTCCCTGGGGATGGAACAAAATGGGCTTTAAATGGGCTTTTTTTGGCTTTCCAACCCAAATCATGCCATGATTTGCAATATCAACCTCTCAAAATTTGTCTTAATTGGCTCAACGTCCACTCACTAATAAAATAAATACTCTTCACATCATGTGTAACAGATTGGAATCCAGACAATTAATATCTAATCTGAATTTATTTTTACACCCTATCAAGTTTTCTATTTTTTCCCACCTGACTCAAAAATTGTTCAAGTAAATATTAACAGCTGAGTGTGCAAAGAGGCTGCCTGAAATCCAACATCTCAAAAACAGGGAGAGACTCCCATTAAAAATTGAAACCACGCTTCCAGCAGATGAAAATTAAGGAGAAATTTTCCGTGCAGAGAAGGGGTCGAGGGGGCTAAAGCTGGGGGGGGGGGAAGGAATTTTTTGTAGTTTTGCAAAGTGCTCCAGTGAAATGTTTTGAAAGATATCGTAATGAAACTGGAGTGCAAAACAAATCTAAACATCATGTGCTGGCACGGGGCAAAAAGCACTCGCTGGTTTGGATGTGGAAAGTTGTGTTACTGGTGGGGAGATAACAGCACTTGTCTGGAGATTACTGAGGGGAGGGATTTATCCCATGGCTGATGGAAATCAGGCCTTTGGATTCCTTCCAGTGTCCAGAACACTTTGGATTTGCTCCAAAATCCAACTTGTTTGCATCCCAGTCCAAAATACTTCAGAGAGTGCGTGGATGGGGAAGGGGCAAATGGTGCATCAGGAGATGGGGGGGGCTCTGCACCCTTGGAATCCCAGGAAAAGGTTGGAAAAGCCCTCCAGGACCATGGAATCCCAGCTGTGCCCAATGCCCACCCAGAGCTCTGAGTGTCACCCCCAGGAATTCCTGGGACACTCCAGGGTGGGCACCCCAAACCTCCCTGGGCACTGCCAGGGCCTGAGCTCCCTTTCCAGGGAGGATTTTCCCCCCAAGGTGCAAAAATGGGATTTTCAGGACTCCCAGGGCTCCTTTTCTGTGCTGCTGTGAGGGGTTGGGAGCTGTGGGCATCAGGAAATGTTCCCTGCCAGGAGGGGCTGGGGCAGGGACACCTCTGCTGCTGGGGCTGGCTTGGATGGATGTTCCCTTTTGGGAAAAGCCTTTGGGATTCTGCTCTGCAGCATCCCAGGAATGAGGCTGGGAAAGAGCTCCAAGGTCCTGGAGTCCCAGCTGTGCCCAGTGCCCACCCTGTCCCCACCCAGAGCCCTGAGTGCCACCCCCAGGAATTGCTGGGACACCTCCAGGGATGGGCACTGCAAACCTCCCTGGGCACTGCCAGGGCCTGAGCTCCCTTTCCATGGGGAAATTCCTGCTGTGCCCACCCTGAGNCAGCCTTAGCCCTGTTTCCTGCATCTCACCACACTCAGGCACCTTAGGGTGTCCTCCCAGCACAGAAAATTGCACAGAAAGGTCAAATTTTGGATCTGGGAATAGCTCTGGTCACTGCTCCTGCTTAGGGGAGTGTGGGGGTTGAAGTGGTTTTGTACCTGGAGGAGAAGAGAATTTTGAAACGTGAAATTCCAGCATGGTTTGGGATAGAAGGGACCTTAAAGATCCTCTAATCTTCACCTTCCACTGTCCCAGGTTGCTCCAAGCCTCATCCAGCCTGGCCTTGGACACTTCCAGGGATCCAGGGGCAGCCACAGCTTCTCTGGGCATGCTGTGCCAGGGCCTCCCCACTCTTCCAGGGAACAATTCCTCCCCAATATCCCACCTAACCCTGCTTTTTCCTAAAAATATTTAAATACCTTCCACAGATTAAACAGTTCAGTAAATTATTTTTTTTAGTTTTTTTTCAGTCCTGTTTCTCCCCAGGTGCAGTCCAGACAAAGTTTATCTGATTAGATGTGAGGATCCTGTGGTGGAGGTGGAATGAGAGCTGAGGCAGGACCCTGCAGAACCTGTAGAAATAAAAAGTTACTTTTGAGATGTCCCTTGCAAAAATAAGCAATTGCTGGATATTATTTGCTCAAAATGGCCCTAAATAGCAACATGAGCCACAGCAAGGCTGGGCTGAGACATGAGCAACTTCCCCTGCACTGGGTGCTCCCAGTATTTGATAAATTTTCTGATTTTATTACATTACAGAAGGTTAATTCTCAATTAATTCAGAATATCAGGGACATTTTTTTACCTGTTTTAGCCTTCCGTGGGACCTACAGTAAAAATGCCACTGCAGCTTTCAGCAGTAAGGTAAATTCTGGCCTGCTTTTGATGAAACCTCATCTGCTCCCTCCTTAATCAGGATAAAACCACTCAAACCCCCAAATTTCTGAACTGAAAACCTCAGCGAGCCCTGAACTGTTGCCAAGAGCTCTCCAAATCCTATTTCTGTGTTCCAGCCTGAGAGATTAAAGGGTGGATTGTTTTGATGGGAGGCATGACAAGGTGTCCATGGGACATCCTCTGTGACCTTCAGCAGCCCCTTGTCCCTTCCCCACTTTGGCCAAGGATTGCATCCCATTGGAATTCCTGGGAAAGTGGAACCAGATCCCTGCAGAACAGTGCCAGAGATCTGAAATCACACCCTCAGTAAGGTTGGGAAAAGCCTCCAAGATCACAAATTCCAACTTCCTTTGGCCAATTCCCTGTTCTTTAGATTCCAGCCTCTCAGTCGAGGGGGTTTGTCCAACCAGCTCCTTTTATCCTTAGAAATACCCTGGTGAGGGATTTTTTTTTTTTTCTTTTTTGGAGCATTTGGAACTTTACATTTCTAAGCAGCACTTCTAAAGGGAATGTTCTGCATGAGGGTACTTAAGGGAACATTTTCCAGGACTATATTTATGCCTCTGTAGTCTTCCTTTAGTGGTCTTGAAGGAAGGAGCTGTTATTACTGTTAAATATAGATGTAATGTGGTGTTACTGCAGAAATGTCTTTATGTTCCATTTCTGCCTTTTAAAAAAACCCTTTTCTTATTAAAATTAGTCAAGCCTATAACATTTATTATGTTTTAACATGTTGGCATAATGTTAGTGTTGGGAATGAGGCAGGATTGACACCTGATTCCAAATAAAATCTCTTAATGATGTTACTACAGCAGTCATCCCTGCCATCCTATATTTGAATTTAGGATTGTTGCTTTTTGCTGGTGTATTTACTATTTAAATCCCATATTTCACATTTGTCTCACCTTAATAAAATGTCCAGTCCCAAGTGGTAAGTCTCACGTGGTCAGCTTGAAAAAAACTGTTTTGGAGGGGAAAGACACAACTTCTGTCATGAGAGAAAATCTCTGGGGGAATTATTCCTGAGGATATTCAGATTGTTTCAAAGGTATTCAGAGATCAGTCACTGCTGCTGGCTTTTCCCTTTTTATTACCCAATTTTTTGGCGAGATGATTATTTTAATTCAGTCGAAATGCAGGAGGTTTGCATTTTTATGGATATTATCAAAGCCTAGAAGCAGCTTCCTTCACATGAAATTCATTCAGTTTTCTAAACAATTTTTAAAGGGCATTAATTTAGTCATCTGCTGATAGTTCTGAACAGAAGCATATGTGAAAATATTCAGTGAAAAGATGCATCCCTTAATTCACCCAAACTCCACATCAACTATTTAACAGCAGTTGCACTCTTGTTGCTTTTAAGATGTAGCTCAATTACATCCACATATAAATAGAAAATGCTGGCAGGATTCTGTTTGCTCTGAGCCTTATTTTGATGGTTCCATTGACATTTAAAATTTTGATTTGAAGCTCTGGAAATGGCTGCAGCTGTAAACATCTCCCTGAGTTACTGCGCTGGGCTGAAAGGCTGCAGAGGATGCCTCACGTGTTTCCCACATCTGTATCTTTCAGGCTGTTTGGTTGGAGCCAAGGAGTCAGCAAAGAAACTCAAGAAGACAACTTGGATCATGACCAGAAGATAGAAAGAAACTCAAAAGAATGTGGCATATAAAGGGTGTAATACCTGGAGGTATTGGATCTGACTCATATTTATAAAAATGAGACGAGCTTTCACGAAACACAAGTTATCTTAGACAGTCATCAAGCTTGGAGCCATCATGCTGTTGAACTAGAAATTCTCCTTTTCCCCATTCTCCTTTCTGACAGGTAACAAAGGATTGGTGAATTATGATTTTCCCCAGTTGGAAGCACTAATTTTTATCTATATAGTTCATCCTTATGAATATATAAGGAGTTAAACATTGCATATTTAATGTGGATTATAATGGGAAAGTGACTCATTAACCAAAATGGCCACTTTTGAGGACTTGGTTTCAAACTGAGCTGGAGCCTCCCGATGCACTTTGTAGGATTTGGGGAAAGCTGTGCTGCAGGGCCTGCTTTGGGAGGCCAGGATGACATGTAGTAAAAGGATATCACCTTACTGTTGATATCTTTGAAGACTCATAACCAGAAACAGGAAAATGAATGGTGGGAAGGAGTGTGACGGAGGGGACACGGATGGAGGGCCACCAGCAGTGCAAGTTCCCGTTGGTTGGCAGCGGAGGGTGGACCAAAGTGGAGTTCTCTACATCAGGTAAGGTCACCTCAGGGGCTGGGCTGCTCTTCGGTGGAGGTTGGCCAGAGTGTGCAGGGAATTCCTGACTCAGCTCCTCTCTTCTGCTCAAGGAGTTGTTCCTCAAGTGCAAAGCGGCCTTGGAAGCTGAAGGAGGGTGGATTTAGGTGGGAGATTGGGAAGGAATTCCTGGCTGGGAGGGTAGGGAGGAGCTGGGATGGAATTCACCGAGAAGCAGTGGCTGCCCCTGCATCCCTGGAAGTGTCCAAGGCTGGGTTGGACGGGGCTTGGAGCAGCCTGGGATGGTGGAAGGTGTCCCTGGGCAGGGTTTGGAACTGGATGAGCTTTAGATCCCTTCCAACCCAAAGCATTCTATGATTTTGTGATTATTTTCAAGGTAAATTCAAGTCATGTGACCACTCAGTAGCTCCAAACCCATTTTTTTATGCCCATGAAGGTTCTGTGTTCGCTCTCACTGATGTTCAACTTTTATGCATCCCTCACATTTCTCACGTGAGGAAAAAAACCCAAGAACATAAACCTAAACCCAAAGTTTTAGGTACTTTATTTGCTTATTTTCTCAGCTTATTGGATTTTTGTTTGCTTCGCCCTGGAACGGTCACAAAGAAATGCATTGAAATTGCTGTGAAATAAATGTGTTCAGACAAAGAGAGCCTAAATTAAATGCTATTGGAAAAAAGATCAAAGTTAGCTTGATAAAATGTGAGGACATTGGGTTTGCATCACACAAGTCTGTGTGATTATCAATCAGTTACTTGCTTAAATTTCTACCACTGTTCTGTGATTAAAATAACCACTTCTCCCAACATTTTGTATATTACCAATACCAAAGTCTTTAATGAGCCAGAGCACATTCCAGTTTTATACTAAACTCCCACAAAGGATCAGATGCATTCCAGGATTTCTTGTTTGTGTTCTCCAGTAGCAGAATCAAACCCAGTCCATGGCAAAGAGAAACCACCCTGCCCTTGTGTTTCTCATTCATTCACTGTGAGGCCTCTGCCTCACTCACACATCAATGGCAAAGGAAAAGTTGTGGATTGGGGTGGGGTTTTTTCCCAATGATCTCTAGATCCAGACATCAGGAAAATAATGCTTTGATATTTTTGTGTACCTGATGATCCCACCAGCTTTGAAACTTCATTTCTCCCAGTCCTAAGGAGTTTTACACAACAGCTTTGGTGGAGCTCGTTCCTGTCCTCTTCCCAGGTTTTCCAGTGTATTTTTTTTTATTACTCTTTGGTGAATTTTCTGGTATTTTTATGTACCTTATGATCGCACCAGTTTTTAAACTTCATTTCCCCCAGCCCTAAGGAGTTTTACACAACAGCTTTGGTGAAGCTCATTCCTGCCCTCTTCCCAATGTGTTTGTTTTATTCTCTGGTGAATTTTCTGGTCGCTTTCTCTGAGATGTTCTGATGAAGCAAAGTATTTGACACTCCTGTTTGGTGCAGGGCTCAGAGCAGGATGTGTTGGTTGGAAAGGGTGGAAGTCCAAAAATCCAATCTCCTGCCTGCCGTGGAGCATCCCCAGGGCTCTGAGGGCAGCTGAATCCTCCAGGATTGAGTTTCCACAACCTCCTCACTGCCCTGCCAGCATGCACAGCGTTCATGGAGGCAAGGAAAGGTCAAACAATATTGACTCCACAGCTATCCCAGGGAAAATTAGTGGATATATTAAGATCTGACATGATTTAAGTGGAATAGATGATCCCAGCTGAATAAAGACTCTCTGTTTGTGCCTCCTCGCAAAGCACGGACGCTTTCCTGTCAGCTGTCAGCAGTTGCTTTGGATTAAATCAAGATTAAATCCATTCATTAACTGGTTTTCATTACCTGGTAGAAGCACTGAGTTGACTCTCAGGGCTTTTCTTAGCAAAACAGAGCTGCTAAGTAGGGCCTAAATCATCTCTGGAAGTATCCAGGGCCAGGTTGGATGGGGCTGGGAGCAGCCTGGGGTAGTGGGAGATGTCCTGCCCATGCAGGGCTGGAATCAGCTGATTTTTAAGGTCCCTCCCAACCCAAACCGGTCTGGAAATCCACGATTTTGTGGCAGTTTCTTACAAAGGAAGCTGTGGATTATCCTTTGTCTTACAGAACTTTGTGCACACACAAAAGTGACTTTGCAGTTACAGCTCTGCCCAGGATCAAGGCAGGAACAGGGCAAAAATGGCCCTTTTTAAAATGTAGTTTGGTTTTGTGGACAAATAACCCTGCATGCGTGTGCAGTAGGAATGCTGGATCCCACATCCCACAGATTCAGTGGATTGACCTTCCTTTCCACTCACTGATTGGCAGCACACTCCTTTTTATTCCAGGATCTCCTGGAGCCTGCACTGGTTTTGTGTGCCCAGGCAAACAGCACACCAAGGTTATTTAAAATCGCTTCTTTCTAAAAATACCCCAGGAAAAGTAGCCTTTTTTAGCCAATGCAAATAAAACAGCATCCTCACTCCATAGCATATTCCCAGAAATGCCTTTTAACAGGAGATTTTAAGGCTCACAGGAAGTTTCTGGAGAGATTTTTGGGTTTAGACAGGATGGTCCAGAGCAAATGTCAGTCTGGGATTCTCCCTTGGGAAGTTGTTACATCCTCCAGCGTGGAGTTTGCCTGGGCTGAGCATGAGCAGGACAGGTGGGAGCATCCAAAGGGATCTTGCTTTAATTAAAATAAATAAAAGTAAAGAGCAGCTTCCCCCTGCTCCCCAAGGATTTCAGGCGGGGAAGGTTTGACTCCTGACCAGTCACCAGACCTGTACTTTTATTTTTAGATTGCTCTTTCATCTTCCTCACCCTCCAAACTGTCACTGCTACACAGATTCAACCTGAGCACTTCTCCCAAAAATAACTATTTCAGGGCATGCCTGGCAAAGAAATTACTTATTTAAAGTGTCAGCAGAACTTTAAATGTCACTTGCAGGTGTTGCTTTAGATGTGACTCAGTTCTCGTGCAGGGTGAGGTGTTTATGTGTTGGATTCTAAGTACCAAAGTTCATCATAGCTCGGAATTTTGAGTCAGGAGTGTTTTGGTGATCCAAACTATTCCACTTGAGCTGTTTTTGTTTGAATTAGGGCTATTTACAGCTGCCATTAATAACCAGGGTTTCATTCCAGATAAACAGTTCAGCTGGCCCAGCAGTAAAGAGCAAGCTGCGAGTGACAGGCTGGGGACACGACAACTTTTTTTTTTTCATCTTATGAATTAGTGATTTTGCCATAACAGAGTTCCCAGTGCCCTATTTTGGGATGTGCAGATAATGATTTTCTGGTGGGAGTTGGAGAAATCCGAGTGCAGTTTATCAGGAGCTCGCTGGCCTGGCTCCTTGGTGTGATATTTCTTACTTTCAGTGAGAAGGTCAAAGTTTTAGCTGAATGAAACCAAACATTGTACAACAAAGAGACCCAGCTGTAACAGCTTTGTTTCCTTTAAAATATCCTTTGGGGTTTTTTGGGGTTTTTTTGTAAGTATTATCTCAATTCTTGACTAAAAGCAAGAAATACTATGAGAAAAAAAAATATGAAATGTGATTTTACCCGCTGTCCTTGTGAGCAGATACAAGTCCTGACCTATCCAAGAGCTGGTATTCATCATTTCTGTTCCTTTGCAGTCCCAGTGGGTCTTTATTATCCTGCTTGGAGCAGGTGAAGACTTACTTGCTGACTGATGGAACGTGCAAGTGTGGCCTAGAATGTCCTCTTGTTCTTCCCAAGGTAAAGCACAGCATCACTTTGGATCTAGGTGCAATAATATTTATGAGCTACCCATGCAGGTGACCCAAACTCTGTTCACATCATCTCTAAAATAAGTGGTGTCCACTCAAAGTTAGAGCTTAAAATAGAAAATTCAGCTCCCCTCTGCCCTAGCCCCTCTTGGAGAGGATCTGACTCAGCTATTATAAATATATTCATTTTTTATTTGTTATTTCCAAACATCTTGTCAAGGAATCTCTTGGGCAGTATAGAAGCAGTCAGGAGGAGAGGAAAATTCCTCTACACTCCAAATAAAATTCCTAATTGATGTGAATTTGGTGACTTTGTTGCCTGTAGTCATTATTTTAAACGCTGGAATTTTCACTGCCAGGTCTTTAATTTTGATCCTGGAGCTGCTGTGAAGCAGAGAACTGCTGAAGATGTTAAAGCGGACGAAGATGTCACCAAACTATGCATTCACAAAAGGAAAATTATTGCTGTGGCTACACTTCATAAAAGCATGGAAGCACCACATCCTTCACTGGTTCTAACTAGTCCTGGTGGTGGAACAAGTGAGTAAAATGAGATCATGCAGAATCATGTCATAATCTGATTTTTATACACATAATTACTATGCAAAACCACCCCGAAAGTGAGTGCAGAAATAAGCAGATTGGAGGAATAAATAAAGGGAGTAATCAGAGATGGAGGTAGATAGAAAATGGGTCTAAAAGCAGGTCAGCTCAGACTAAGAGCATGATTTTCTTGGAAAAGATATCAGATGGTTCTAGACAAAGAAAATACATTAGCTCTCATCTTTTGGAACTGTAGTAATATGTCTGATATTCTGTCACATGGGAAATTAGAGGAGCAGAATAAAGTGATTATGAAGGGATTAGGATGTGGCTAAGGACTTGGCTAAATGGGAAATCATATTGTAAAGGAGAATAGACAGCAAGAGGAGAGCTCCACTGTCATTTCTCAAGGATTATTTTTGGCCACCAACCTGGATTAGCATTTTAATTATCCCCATCAATAAAAAAAAAAAAAAAAGAGGAAATTTGTTGGTGGCTGAAGTTGACAGGTATTCTCTAAACAGAAGATCAAAATGTTGTAAAACCAGGGGGGCTCCCTGAGACCTGGACTGCACTGAAGCACAGAAACAGCTCCAAACCCAGAAATTCATCCAAAATTAGGGGCTTTGTAAGGATCACAGGAACAGGTTCTGAAGAGAATTACAAATCCAGTGGGCAGGACAAAGGAGGGAAGGGGGCTGAATTTATATTTCTGTTCTCTGGTGTTGCAGCTCCTGGGAAAAGGCCTCAGAGCTCTCTGCACCCCTCACTGCTGTGAGGCAAATTGCTCTTCCCACTGTAAAGTGGAAAAATTATAAGAAAACCAAGAAATAATAAATTTTAGATGAGTGCCAATGCTTGGATCCCCATGCTGTTCACAGTACTGATGTGCCCCTGTGTTTTCACCTTGAAATTTGGGATTTAAAACCTTTATTGAAATTTTTTTCAGTGTAATTTTTCAGTGTTTTTAACCAACAGTCCAATTTCAGAAGTTTCCGTGCATTTCCCTGCTTAATTTTTTCTATGAGTAGTATTTAAATTACATTCCTGTTTTCAAAATATAAGCAAAATGAAGGAGGTAATTTATAGATTTATGTGTTCTAACTTTGCCTGTCACTCAGAATTTTGTGCATAAGCAAAGAAGAAAATTCCCCAATAAATCCCCTTGTAAGCAAAATTTTTGCTCATTTATATGTGACCATTTGCTTATTTCCAGCACTCAAGGTGAGGCCTCTGATAATTTATTTATTTTGCAGCTCAGCCTTTAGTTTTATCCCCTGAATGAGACTTTGGTTGCATTTTGGGGCAGGGGGAATGTTTGTTTCTCTCACTTTGGAGCAGATAGGGTGAAGGCAGGACTGTCAGTGCCATCTGACCAGGCTGAAGGAAAGATGAGTAGAGGAATTTCAAGGCACCTCTGAGTTCATTTGAACACAGAATTTTTAGCTCCCAATTCCAGTTGAATTTTGCACATCCAGAGGCTGCATGCCAAGCACTCCGAGCTGAATTGCAAATTCCCAGAGCAGCAAAACTGGCAGAAAGTCCCCCAGACTTGGAGCTGCTTGTGCTTCTAGTCTGGAAGTAAAACACTGGAAAAAAAAATCGTTTTAAATAAAGATGGAAAGTGGTCTTGTGTTTGTTGGAAGGTGTAGCCTCGAAAGTGGGATTTGCAGGGAATTCTTCCATCATGTGCCAATATCCCCAAGGCTTTTATCCTGAAAACAAACAGAGAGCGTTCAGGATCCCTCAGCAGGGACAACATTTGGGACAGGACCTTTTCTGTGGGAAATGAGCCTCAATCCTGGACAGGCTTTGTTCCTCCTGTCCTCAATAGATGGTGCCAGAGGCTCCTTTTCCCTGCCGCAGCCATCCCGCTCCTCCTGCCAGAGGGGGGATGCTGGAGATGCAGGAGGCTGGAGGGGGTGGCTGGGAAAGGCAAAAGGGAAGGAAAAAGGTTTAATATGGTCCATATTTCTATGGGATATGGAATTGCAACTGTGTGGTTGGGAACAGGCACCGTTCCAGCAGCCTCTCGGTGATTGAGGGTTTCTTTCTGCCGAAGCAAAAGTTTAGCCAACGGCTCCCTGAGCTTTTGGGAATATTTTCGCCCTCAGCAGTTTAGCCCTGGATTTCCAAGCAGTAACTGCTGTGTGTTTCCCATCCCAGGTGCAACGCCGGTAGTTCCCACTCGAGCAGCAACTCCAAGGTCGATGAGGAATAAATCACATGAAGGAATTACAAATTCTGTGATGCCGGAATGTAAGACTCCTTTCAAGTTGATGATGGGGGCATCTAATGCCATGGGTAGGCTTTATGTGCAAGAAATGGCTGGAAGCCAGCAAGCAGAGCTCCATCCTGCCTATCCCAGGCAGAGATTGGGGAGCAATGAACTGGGGCAGAAGTCTCCGTACCGCGGCAGTCACGGGGGAATGCCCAGCCCGGCGTCCTCGGGATCGCAGATCTACGGGGACGGCTCCATCTCCCCCAGGACTGACCCGCTCGGAAGCCCCGACGTCTTCACGAGGAACAATCCCAGTTTTCACGGAGCACCCAACTCCAGTCCTATCCACATGACCAGGACGCCTCTGTCCCCGCCGTCAGTCATGCTCCACGGCTCTCCCATACAGTCATCCTGTGCAATGGCTGGAAGGACTAATATACCTCTTTCCCCCACCCTGACCACCAAGAGCCCGGTCATGAAAAAACCCCTGTGTAACTTTTCGGCCGGTATGGAAATACCGCGAGCGATGTTCCACCATAAACCCCCCCAAGGCCCNCAGCACTCGGCTTCGACGTCCCTGTCCCCGTCGCCGGTGACGTCCCCCGTTCACATGATGGCACCGGGCATGGCGAGGATCGAGGCTTCTCCCCAAAGATCGCGTTCTTCTTCCACCTCGTCCGATCACGGAAACTTCCTGCTGCCTCCAGTAGGGCCGCAGTCGTCCTGTAGCGGGATCAAAGTCCCTCCCAGGTCCCCGAGGTCAACCATAGGGTCGCCGAGGCCATCCATGCCATCCAGCCCTTCCACCAAGCACGATGGACTTAATCAATACAAGGACATCCCCAACCCGTTAATTGCTGGAATGAGTAATGTATTAAATCCTCCAAACAATGCAGTTTTTCCCGCTGCATCGGCTGGAAGCGGTTCCTTGAAGAGTCAGCCTGGTTTGCTGGGAATGCCTTTAAATCAGATCTTGAACCAGCACAACGCTGCCTCTTTTCCGGCGAGCAGTTTACTCTCAGCAGCAGCCAAAGCACAGCTAGCAAATCAAAATAAACTTGCTGGTAACAACAATAACAGCAGTAGCAATTCTGGACCTGTTGCCAGCGGCGGCAGCACCGAAGGACACAGCACTTTAAATCCCATGTTCCCTCCTGCTGCCAACGTGCTCCTCCCCACCACGGAAGGGCAGAGCGGCCGGGCGGCGCTGAGAGATAAACTGATGTCTCAGCAAAAGGATCCTCTGAGGAAAAGGAAGCAGCCCACCACCACGGTGCTGAGCTTGCTGAGACAGTCTCAGTTGGACAGCTCTGGGGTTCCCAAAGCTGGGTCTGATTTGATAAGAAAGCCAAGTCAAAGCTCCTTCCCCATCAGCTCCATGTCGCAGCTCCTGCAGTCCATGAGTTGTCAGAGCTCCCACGGGAGCAGCAATAGTTCCTCGGGCTGCGGGAGCTCCAGCAGCGCCCTGCCCTGCCCCGGCACCCAGCTGCACCTGGCAGAGCCCGTGGTGGCCCCGCTGGCCCCGGGGCTGCCCCTGCGTGGGGAGGGGCTGCCCTGCCCCAACCCCAACCCCGCCTTCGGCCCCGGCGCCGGCCCGGCCCCCTCCAACCACCTGGCCGGGCTCCTCAACCAGATGCAGGCCAGCGGGAGCTGCGGGATGCTCCCCCAGGCTGGAATGGCCTTAGGGAACTCCTTACATCCCAACCCACCTCAGGCCAGGCTCCAGGCACCCTCCACGCCGCTGATCCCCAACAGCATCGGGAGCAGCTGTAACCAAACGAGCCCTGAAGCAGGTAGGTGTCCTCCCGAGGGGATTCCATCCTTGGAAATCCCTGATGGTTGGGTTTAAGTGTTCCTTGTTGAACTCGGGTGTATCCCGGTGAAAAGTGCACCTGGTTCCTGCTGAAAGTGGCAATCTCAAAAATAAAAGAGGAAAAAAAAAACAACAACAAAACGATGGTAAACTAAAACGTATCTCCCTTTTTCTGGACAAAACCGTCCTGACCTGCTTCCTCTGACAACTCTTGCTTCTGCTGACTTCCACACACTCTCCATGAATAAAATCCGTTCACTTCTGGACATTCCCACCCCTGTTCTGTCACTTCTCCGAATAAATTGGAGTTTTTTTGCAGCCTGCCCTGCTCCAAGCCCAAAAGCTTGTGGCTTACCTGGCAGTGCATGTCCAGGTGATCCATGAGGTCCTTCCTGCTGGAATTAAAGAGGTGGTGTCAGAGATTGGAGCAGATCCTGGGAGTACCAAACGTACCAAAATGTACAAAATAACCCTTTTCAGGGCCAGCAGGAGGCAATGCCAAGCCTGTGTTTGCTTTTATTGAGGTAATTTTACTAAGGTGGTGATTAAATGGTTGAATAAACAATTGGAGGAGCGTAGGGAGAGATTTCCTGGTTTGTTCATTGGGGAAGATTTGGAGAGGAAATGGGTTTGCTGCTGTTATCATCTCTGGGGGATGTAAAGAGAGAAAGGAATCAGCTCAAAAATGTGAATTTTATTGACTATTACTGATTGAACAAAGTACTAGAAGATGGTAGTGGTGTAAATTTCTGAAGGGGAACGAAAACCCAGGTCTCACCAAAGTGTTCAAGTGGCCTCATTAACCCAAGCAAGAACCTGCTGTGCATTCCTCAGCTTCCTCCTTTAAAATGGAATGGAATTATAGAAAAGCTGAATTACAGTCAGATAATGTTCTACTATTACTCTGGTCATGGTTCCTGGTGACTTTTAAGGGTTTCTCCCCATCCCTGGCATTAAAAGGTTTAATTTTTTCTTGCCTGGCACGGTCACAACAAGCAGCTCTCAATCTTTGCTTGGCTGTTTTGCCAGGGGGCATTTCCTGATGCAGCTCCCGAGACTTTGCACTCTCTGCATGGAACAAAGGTCTGGGATTGCCTTGGGATTCACTTCCCTGTCCCACTGAGCACAGGACGCACTCCCTGGGGCAGGAACCCCTTGGTTCCCACCTTGGCTGGGGCTTCCACCTCTCCCAAAAGCTCCCGTGGGGTTCCTGTGTTAAGCAGAGCCCGTGCTTGTCATTCCACTCAGCTCCAGGCTGAATTTCTCCCCCCAAAAAATAGAAATGCAACAGAGCAAATGAGTCCAAGCCTTGAATAAAAGTTCCAGCATCAACAGCCAGCTTGGTTCTCATCCCTGCAGGAACAGGAGTAGGGGCATGACCCCACCTGGGGAGTGCTCCTGGCATCCCCACACTCTGGGGGTGGCTGAGGCTTGGAGCCATGGAATTACAAAGCCTCCAGTGACTCTTTTCTCCTTATCTGAAAGACAAAAGGTAATTCCGTGTAGGCAAAGGCTGGAAAGTTGGGCAATGTTCCATTCTCTGCTGCTGAATGTTCCTTGAGTTTGGTGCTTGCAGAATACACAGCCTGCATTTAATTATTTCTTGAATATCCATGGATAAAGCCTGGAGGTTTTCTTCTTTAAGGTGAAATCTCAGGTTGTGTTATCTTTGTGCTATTCCCTAAAACTCTGCATAAACCTTCACTGAGCCTCTTGCCTGAGCAGCACAGGGCAGATCCAGAGAGAGGAATTTTCCTGGATTTCCAGGAGAATGGGAATGTTCCTTCCATGAAACTCATGCGAAATGTTGAGTGGTTTGGGTTAATAATAATTTTTTGAAATAAAAGTGAGTTGCCAGCTTGCATCCAGCTCTGTAACAAAATTGGGAAGAGGAATATTGGGACTTCTCTGTTAGTTTTGGGCATGGGGCTGGTGAAAGCCTCTGTACACTGAATTTTCAAGAGCAGTTCAGCTGAGGAAGATGTCTAAAGGAACCTCTCATGTTCGTATTTCAGTTTGTGGCTTGTTTTTTTCCCTTTGTTTTGAAGTATTTTAATTGCTAAATCTGTTTTCTGTGTCTGTGCCAGCAATTCAGAACAGCTACTCCCCAGAAATAGCTCCTGAGAGAAAAAAATCCTGTGAATCCCCACAATTAGCTGGTTATTGCCTAAGCTTTTAATTATAATTTAACCACATGGACCAAGTTTTGTTATGCCAGCTCTTGTTTTCTTCTTCCACAGATAATATCTTTAGTTCCCAGGTAATTTTCAGGGTGTGTGTGGTGGAATTTGTTCTTTTTGCAGGCTGGAAGTGCATCACTGGGTGATGGATTTGATTGCAGGGGTTTATTTATTTACCTTTTCTTTGCTGTTAACGTGTGGCTCACGGGGTAGGAAATCTGTGTTTGAGTGTTGAACATTCAACATCCAAATCCTGCTAAGAAAGCAACGTCCATAAATACTGGGATGGATGGGAATGAGGGAAAATATCTGGGAATAAAAGCTCTGTACAGCTGATAAGGGAAATTAAGGGAACCTCAATAACCAGAGTAAATAAAGATGATCAGTGGTCTCAAATATTAACATTATAAAGCAGGAGAAACTCTGGGTCCAGAAGTTTAGAAGTGACAAAAAATTGGCAGATTTGGCAAAAAAAAAAAGGCTGTAATTCCTTCCCTGGAATGGGAATTTTTCCTGGTGAAATGCACAGAATAGAAACAATAAAATATAATTCAACAGGGAGGAGCAGAACACCAAGCACTGAGGGTGAGGAGTGAAATTTGCTTTAATACAGCCAAGAAAATTGGGAATGGAAGATGACATTGGAAAACAAAACCCTCAAAAGAAAGGGTTTAGGGGGCTTTGATTTAATCACCTCAGTGCAAACTGTTGAAATCACAAACTAAGCCAAACAAATCTGGATTTGCTTCCCAAAATTACTTTATATATCCTAGAATTACAAAATCAGAAGAACTTGCGGACTCCTGGGTCACAAAAGTATCTGACAACTTTTTAGGACTTGTTGTGTCTGAGAAAAAAAATCTCTTATTAAACTGGAATCACCCCTAGACAGGATGGCAAGAGCCTTCTCTTCTAATTATAAAGCAAATTTAAATATCCCATTGATTTGGGGTTTATAGAAACATCCAGAGGGACTTTTCCCTGCCTGGGAGAGATGATAAGGCACCACTGTTCCTTAAATTTCCAGCTTCTTTTTCCCATTATTTCTAAATAATAACTTACTTTCCTTTGTTGTTATTATTTTGGGGAGAGGAAAGTGATTTTTTTTTTTTTTTGCTATTCAGGTTAAGAACTGGGAAGAATAAGGAAAAGTCTTTGGAAGATTTTTGTCCAAATTGCTTGGACACAGCTTGGGATTTTCTGGTGTTGTTTTACCTCTTAAAATTTGAATTTGCCAACAGTTGACAGTCTTTCAATTAACCAGGCCCTTACCTGCCATGCAACTTTCTAGGATTTTATATTGATAAAAGTCAGGGAGTTTGCAAAAAATAATAACAAAATTAGTGTAGAAAGATCAGTCTTATTAAAGATATTATTACGGAGCAAAACTGAATTAATTCTCTGGGATTTCCCACACATATTTAGCTCTTACCATCTGAAAATGGAACCAGTGGGCAGCTCCAGCCCTTGCCAGAGGGAGGAGTGGGGATTATTGAAGGAAATAATGTTTTTTATTGAATTTTTAGCTTCCCAAATTCGCAGTCAAGTGTTTTCCTTCATTTGCAATGCATCTGCCACAGCTGCGAGTGGGGAGAGCTGAGAGCAAGTGAGAAAATCCTGAATTCCTGCTCCTGCCTCTCGAGTGCTGTTGTCTTGACAGTTTTCTACTCAAACACTGCTCTGCTTTCTGCTGACAGCTGAGCACATCACAACGCTTTCCTCCGAGTCATTTTCAACCCAGCAGTGCTGGGGAAATGCAGAAATCACAGGAGCCAAGACTGAAATTCGGACAGCTATTAAAGTCTAAAAATTAAATTTAAAAAAAACCCTAATTTATTAATTTTTTTTAAAAAGCCTAATTTTGTTAAATGTTTTAAAAGCCTAATTTTATGGACTTCTGTTGGCCTATAAATAGTTCTGGGCCTTTTGCCCTTCCCCCAAAATTTTAGGGGCCAAGATTACAGCATTGTAGTAAATGAAAAACTCCCTGTGATCATGGAGCGTGGTGCCCAGGAGTTCTGGGCAGGCAGGTGAATATTTCTCAGCAGAGCACATTCCATGGGCATGGAGTGCTGCATACAAGGGCAGCTCAGGATTTTAACTGGTTCTGATGGGGATATTTCATTTTTTGGCCCATTTTTGATGATTTCTGGGCTGTCTCAGGGCACTGCAGGATCTCGATTAGGAGAAGGAGGGACAGCAGTTTGTGCTCAACTGCTGAATTATGGTTTCTTTGGAATTGGAAGCAGTGTAATAAAAGCTATCAGATAAAGATCTTAAATGTGTTCCATTCCAGAAAGAAAAAGGGAATATAATTGCCAAAATGTGTAACTCCTGGTTCCAAGTGTGCAGGTAAGGGATGGAATAGAGAGTTCCAGCAAGAACTCAGTGTCTGGGATCTTTAAGGACTCTGAGGTTGTGTTTTCCATCAATTTCACTGGGAATTGAAGGCTCTGGAAATCACTAATTGAACAATCTTCCCCACTAATGCAAGCTGGGAGGTTTTATCTCTAATTTGTGATTAATTCCAATTTCACCCCGGTGTGGCAGCAGCTCCGGGAGACCTCGGGCGTGGCAGGGTGACCCCGCGGTGGCTGAGGTGTCACAACCCCTTTGAGCTGTGGTAGTAATTAAAATATCTGAGTGATCTTTGGAGCTTTCACACCCTCCTGATCTCAGGGTCAGCCCTCTGCACTCACACTGAGCTTTTGGAGAGCATCCTGCAGATTTCTGAGCTGCATTTCACCAGGAGAGGATGGAGGTGGTGAGAGCTGAGCGAGGAGTTCCTTGAATGACCAAGGGAAGAAATGGGAGATTCCAACAAGGGTTTCCAAAACTTGAAAGGTTCAAAATTAGAAAAGCAGCCAAGAAAATACACAATCGAAACAAAGCTGGCTGTGGGCTTAAGGGATGTGCAGGGAGAGATTATTTACAAGGGCTGGAGGGGCAGGACACAGGGAATGGCTCCCAGTGCCAGAGGGAGATTGGGAATTGGGAATTCCTGCCTGGGCTGGGATTGCCAGAGCAGCTGTGGCTGCCCCTGCACCCCTGGCAGTGCCCAAGGCCAGGCTGGAGCAGCCTGGGACAGTGGAAGATGTCCCTGACCGTGGCAGGGTGGCACAGGATGAGCTTTAAGGTCCCTTCCCACCCAAACCATTCTGGGATTCTCTGAAAAGCAAGAACTGAGAAAGTGGAATTTACGCCATTTATTTGTGCTCAGTTCTAAAAACGTTTCGGGTGTTAATGGGTAAGGGGCAAGTTCTGCACTTTCACTTTTCTCAGTGCTTCATACACCTGTTTTAGGGATTATTTTTTTCTCACAAATTCCAGCACTGTGTTTTTGAGACTATTTAAATACTGGGATGTGTAATGGAGAGTTTCCCACAAGGAAAAGAGCTGTAAAATAGCACTTGAAATATTCTTCTCTAATTAATACACTCTAAGTGCAATCCTTTTGGAAAACGCCTTTATGGTTAGGAAGAACAATTCTGAGATACTAAGGATGAATATCTTCCACTCTGATTTCTTTATTTTAAGTGAATCTTCTCGAACACAAACTGATTCCATAATTCCCATTTATTTTGTCTTTGCTTAAGAACACCTGTCAAGCAATGCTTTAAAAAAAGGAACACAGCTAAAATCTACACAGGAAAATGAACCTGCTCTGAAATGAAAGTAGAATTAAAAATGCTCATAAATAAAATCAGTAATAACTTTTAAAATATATATGCTATTTGCTCCCAAAACATTTCTTTGATCTGCTTTTTCTGCATTCTGGATATTTCTTCTTTTCACTGCATTGCAAGGAGTTCACTTTTCTCACCAAGTGGCAGAAGAACCTTTGGCAGAGTCTGTGGCTGCAAGAGCTGGGTTTGCCCTGGGCTTTTATGGCTTTTAGTCCTTAATCTTTTTCATTCTGATTATTAAGGACTGTTGTTTGCTGAGCTCACACATGCTTGGATTCCCTGAATCCAAAATACCACATTTTTGTGGAAGTGGGAATTAAAGTTGGGATTTCCTTTTGGTGTTCAACTCCAGTTTGTATTTCTCATCCAAAACCTTCCAAGTGTCATCGTGGAGCCTGGGGTTGGTCACAGGAAACCCTTGGGTGGTGGAGGTTTGGGAGTTTTAGAGGTTTTGGAGCTTTGGGGGTTTGAGGATTTTGGAGTTTTGGGGTTGTTGTCATCTTTCTGTCCTTTTGTCTGGGGCCAGCAGACATTGGGAAGCTCTCACAGCTCCATATTGCAGTGAGGATGGCTTTGCATGGATATCCTCACCTGGAATATTGACTTGTTGGGATGATATTTTGATCTCTGGTGCCACAGAGAAATTTGTCCCCGACTGCAGCTGTAAATATTGCAAATACACCCAATCCAGGACTCTTCCAGCCCAGTTCCTGCTGTGGACAGAGGCTGGGGGGGAAATTGTTCTGGTTTTTCTCTTCCTGCTGAAGTCTGGCTGCTCATCCCCTCTCTGACTCTCAGCTTCTCCAGTCTGGATTGAAATAAGGACACATTTTCTTCCTCCTACTCAGTATCCATCAAGACTTTTTTTTTTTTTTTCCCCTCAGGAGCAATTAATTAATTACTTAATTAATCTGGAGAAAGGTGTTGAGTGCACTTTGGACCTCTCAGAATCTGGGGGTGAGAAAGCAGAGCCATTTCTCCCCAAAACCTGGCAGCAATTTCCAACTTGGAGATTTGCTGCACAGCAAATCCTCTTCCCTGGGATCATTTACCTGGGCAGAATGGAAAAGAGGAGCAGAAATAAATTACAGAGATGAGGTCCCCAAACTGGAAAATACCTAAACTAGATCTGATACTCAGGAGAGCTCTCTAGAATAATTTCCTCATGCCTGAAGTGAAAATCTCTCCTTTTCACATCCAGTGGGGAGTGGTACAGCTGATTCATCCACTGGGAATTTCTTAAATCTGCAGGTTGGTCTTTGGGACTTTCCAAATCCTTGGGGCATTTGTTCTAAAT
>VZUA01092552.1:55427-72806 GCA_013401035.1 Horornis vulcanius
CCTTCAGCGGGAGAAGGCAAGTCCGAGGTCAACCTCAACCCTTTGGGTTTTCTGAACCCGAACGTCAATGCTGCTTTAGCGTTCCTCTCGGGCGACGTGGACGGGCAGGTTCTGCAGCCCATGCACTTCCAGCTGCTGGCGGCGCTGTTGCAGAACCAGGCGCAGGCGGCCGCCATGCTCCCCGTGCCATCCTTCAACGTGACCATCTCCGACCTGCTGCAGCAGCAGAACGCCCCCGCGCCCTCGGTCACGCAGCTGCCGGCGCCCCCCGAGCCCCTGCCCGAGGGCAGCAGGGTGGAGAGCCTCCTGCCCAACCCCATTCCCGGCTTTGGGGGCACCGACCCCGCTCCCAACCCGCTGCTCCTGCCCGCCGCCTCCGGCGCCTCGGCGCTCATGGCCCTCAACCCGCAGCTGGTGGGGGGAGTGCTGAGCTCGGGCGGCCACCCCGAGGTGGCCATCGCCACGTCCTCGCAGGCCACCACCACCACCACCACCACGTCCTCGGCGGTGGCCGCGCTGTCGGTGTCGGCGCTGGGCGGGGGCACGGCCGTGGTGTCCATGGCCGAGACGCTGCTGAACATCTCCGGCGCCGCCGGCAGCGCCCCGGGGCCGGCCAAGATCGCCAACAGCTCCGTGGTGCCGCAGCTCCTGAACCCGCTCCTGGGGACCGGCCTGCTGGGTGAGTGCCGCTGCCTGGAGAAAGATAAAACCTGAGCGCCTTTGGAGAGGGAGAATTACACGTTCTGGGTTTATCTTCTTTTATTTTTTTAACTTTGTGGTGTTGTTTCATTGCTTTGAGTTCGTTGAGAAAATATTAATTGTTGTTGTAAGAAATTTAAATCGCGTTCTACTCTCATTCCTTAATGTTTAATATTGATCTTGGAAGTTATTAATTCTGCCACTTAGACTTACTAAATCCATCTGAAAATTGTGTGAGCAAATTGGATTTATTTCAGTGTTCAAGGAGTAGCAGCTCAGGAGCATCCTTGGGTCAGCTGGGAGTGCCTGTGGCAGCACAGAGTTAGTGGGAGTAGCTGTGCTGGAGATGACAAAATACCAACATCCCAAATCAAATTATAAAAGCCCCTTAAATACAAAATTTTTCCCTCCTGGTTGATGATTTTCCAGTTATTCTTACCAAAAACATGTAATAGAGTAGGTGCTCCTCTGTTCGTAATCTACTCCTGGTGGGAATTAAATAATAATTAAATATTGCCTCACCCCGACCTAAATGGCTGCAGTGAACTCAACCTACTTGGCATTTTCCATATAAAATACATCTGACAGTGACTTCTCGAATGGAAATTTTAAGGAAAACACAAGGTTTTAATTTAAAAAAAAGCTAGAAAATCGATGTATTTTAAGCTTTATTGTTTCATAAAGTCAGGTTCTACAGTGCATTTAACTTTTTAAGGTTAAAACATTCATGCAAAGTGAAATTTTCGTGTAATAGAAAACATTAATTCATCTTTTACTCTAGAACGTAAAAAAAGACTCGTTTGGAGTGTTGTGTGGCATGGCTGAGCCAAAAAGCCTTTTCTCCTTCCCAACTGGTGAAGGACTCATTTTGTTTGGGGTTTAAACAATTGTCTCTTTCTCTCTCTCCCCTCCTCATCCCCCTAAAGTGAGATTCCAAGGCCTGGAATTCCACAGGAGCTGCTCCTGCCATCCCTGGCTGTTGCAGGAGTCCTGTCAGGAGAGGTGACACTCAAGACCCACCAGTGGGGAATTAAAGAGCAGGAGAGCCCCATCCCATGGTGGGGAAGGGAGCAGGGTTGTTTTGCAGAGGTTTTTGTGGCAGTCAGTGAAGCTGGAGAGCTCTGGGAGTTGCTGAGTGCTGTTTGCCTGTGCTTGCCTTGCAGGGGAGATGTCATCTCTGAACACTACTCTGAACAGCCATCAGCTCAGCCATCTCCAGTCGCTCCTCAACAACAATCAGATGTTTCCTTCAAATCAGCAGCAGCAGCAGCAGCAGCAGCAGCAGCACCTTCTCCAGGGCTACCAGAACGTGCAGGGCTTTCAAGGCCAGCCCCAAATTCCTGGCCCAGCCAACAACCCAAACCCCATGGCGTGTCTGTTCCAGAATTTCCAGGTAGAAAGCAGAATTAAATCAGTATTTAAGCAAGTGTGCAACTCTCAGGAGGTAAAATTCCATCCTCCAGAGTTTGGGTTTCTTTGCTGATTGAGACAATATCATTTATATAATTTTACATGTACACTGTATACAATATATTCTTTCAGTAGCTGATGGATTTTGCAAATCAGGGACATTTGTTTATGAAATTTTATCCCTTTCTCCTTAGAAATTTGGTTTAGTTGCTTTGGAAAGAGTTATGCTGCATGTATTGAAAAGAAGTTCCTCTATATGCTGACAATCATTACTGAATTTTAACAAAACTCTTTTCCATCACACAGAAATGATCCTAAATTTTTATTTAGCCCGTTCTGATAATTCAGCAGTGAGGAATAAATGCTGATAGCACTTTGCAGTAATTAGAAACTTAATAAGTTGTCATAAGTGACTGTGTGCACCAGCCCTCTTGTATTCCCACTGAAATGGGATGGAAGAGCTGTGATGGGCATTGTGCAGCCTGGAAAAACAGAGATTTGAGTGAATAAACCCTGACAAATTGGGCAAAAATGAGACTTCCCTGCTTTCCATGTGACAGTTATTCCTAATGCAGATTGGGTATCAGCAGAGCAAAAAGAGGTGAGGAACTCAGGGTGCAGGCAGGGATTTGTTGTTCCTCAGTGTTGCTCCAGAAGTCCAGGGGTGAGGAGGGGAGTGCAGAGGGGGCCAGGCAGTGCTTTCACCCTTCCAGAAGAGAAAAGGGGCTGTGGAGAAGTTTCCCTGGAAAATCTCAAGTTCTCTGCCTGTTCCCTCTCTTGCAGGAATTTCGGTTGCTTTAGCCCAGTATTTTTTTGTGTCACATTCCCAGTTATATGAATAGTCACAGTAAGTGGTTAAAGGGCTTTTTGGAATATTTTCCCTGTGGCTTTAACAGTTTTTGTTGGAGTGCTCTCGTTGACATCGTGTTCCCTGCCTGTGGATGTGACAAGGAACAGGAAAAGCTCTGGTGGTTGAATCTGGAGGTGCCAGTTTGCTCTGGCAGGGCCTGGCTTGGAGCACAGGGATATTGTGGGATATTGGGGGACTGGAGTCCACGAGATCCCATGGGAAAGGCACACAGCAAAGGGGAAAACAGGAGTGTGCACCAGTTCCAGAAGCGCAGGGATGGCAGTCAGGAATTCACTGAGGAGCACACAAGGACGGGAGCGATGTTGGAGTCTGGGAAGGAAAGGAAGGGAATAGCTGAGAGCAGAGCTCTGAGGTTGTGGAGCTGAGGTCTCTCCTCCTCTGGAGATGCACAGACTTCACCTGGATGTGATCCTGTGCTCCAGCAGGAGGCTGGATTAGATCAGCTCAGCTGGAGAAGCCTGGAGAAGAGAAGGCTCCCTTGTGTCTGGAGGTGCTACAGGGAGGCTGGAGAGGGACTGAAGAGACAGGACAGGGAGGGATGGGTGAGGGATGGGCTTAAACTGAAAGAGAGGAAATTTAGGTGGGATACTGGGGAGGAATTTCTGGCTGAGAGGGTGGGGAGGGCCTGGAATGGATTTCCCAGAGAAACTGTGGCTGCCCCTGGACCCCTGGAAGTGTCCAAGGCCAGGTTGGATGGGGCTTGGGGCACCCTGGGACAACGGAAGGTGTCCCAGCCCATGGCACGGGTGGGCTTTGAGGTCCCTTCCCGGCCAAACTTTCCTGTGTCTCTGTATCAGAAATACTGACCTTGGTGAAGTTGTTTAGGCCTTGAGAGAAAACAGGAGCCTGCTGATGCGAAGTCTGAGACAGTGGTTTTGTCTTCCTCTGAATCAGGCTTTTAATTCTCTTTACCTTGTTCAGCGTGAAAATTCATACCTGGTGTATAACCAAAAGAAACGTGCGGTAATGAATAACCACAGAGTTTATCTGCTGACATCCAGCTTGAGTTAGAACAGCAATTCCCATCCTCTCCTCTCCTTTCCCCAGGTGAGGATGCAGGAAGACGCCGCCGTCCTCAACAAAAGAATGATCACCCAGATGGGAATGGCGCCGGTTCCCGAGAGCTCCAACACTCTCCTTCCTCCCTTCCAGGAGCCCCCCTGTGACCTGCAGCAGAGACCCGACCCAGCCCTGGGCCAGCAGGCCAAGGACAACCCCAACGCCGCGGGCGACGCCTCGGTGGACGCCATCTACAAGGCGGTGGTGGACGCCGCCAGCAAGGGGGTGCCGGTGGTGATCACCACGGCCGCCTCCAGCTCCACGCAGCCGAGCCCCATCCCCGCCCTGAGTGCCATGAGTGCCTTCACAGCCTCCATCGGGGACCCCCTGAACCTGTCCAGCGCCGTCGGCGCCGTCATCCACGGCCGCGGCGCCGAGCACGAGGGGCGCGGCCGCGGCGCCCGCGGCGCGCGGGGCCCCAAGAGCTCGGAGCACGGCAAGGCTTCCGGGGAGGGGGACGGCTACGAGTATTACAAACAGGCCGCCTGTAACACGCCCAAAAAGCAGTGGGAAGGGGAGCAGAGCCCCGGGGGGGAGATCAACAGGTGGAAATGCGAGGAGTTCCTGGAGCACTCCGCCCATCTCCACGGCAGCCCGTGCCACGAGAGGCCCAACAACGTCTCCGCGCTGCCGCTGCTGCAGGGGGAGCAGCACCAGGCCCTGCTGGCGCAGCGGAACTGTCAGAGCGAGAAAATGCTGGAGGAGAATTTCAGGTATAACAATTACAAAAGAACTATGATGAGTTTCAAGGAAAGACTGGAGAACACTGTGGAACGATGTGCACACATCAACGGGAACCGCCCGCAGCCCAACAGGGGCTTCGGGGAGTTGCTCAACACTTCCAAACAAGACCTGATCCTGGAAGAGCAATCCCCCAGTTCCTCCAATAGCTTGGAGAGTTCCTTAGTGAAAGACTACATCCATTACAATGGAGATTTTAATGCCAAAAGCATTAACGGGTGCGTGCCCAGCCCCTCGGATGCTAAGAGCATCAGCAGCGAGGAGGACCTGCGGAACCCCGAGTCGCCCTCGTCCCACGAGCTCATCCACTACAGGCCGAGGACGTTTAACGTGGGCGACTTGGTCTGGGGCCAGATCAAAGGACTGACTTCCTGGCCTGGCAAACTTGGCAGAGAAGAGGAGGTTCACAATTCATGCCAACAGAACGCTGAGGAGGGGAAGGTATATTTATATCTCTATGCACATCTCTCTGTCTCTCTCCCCACCGGCACGCAAATCAAAATTTTGTCTTCTTTGTCTCTTCTTTTAGCAGCACAAATGGCTTTTTTTTTTTTTTTGTAGCTATAGCTTGCAGAACTGAATTTCCCCTGAATTTCCCCTTAATTTCCTGCCAGGGCCATGAGACAGGTTAGATTTGGGCTTTGCTAAATGATTTTTTTGGTGTTAACAAAAAAATGGTTCTCGCTTACGTGATGTGTTCAGACAAATCCCTGCCTGTGTCCAAAGCATCTGATACGGAAATACCTGAAAGTGTTGAAACTGCAAAAAGGAGAAGTGGCTTAATCAGATCGAGGAATCTTTAATGAGTGAAATCTTGCTGATTGACACACACTTCTCGCAGGAAGTGCACACACATTTCCAACTCTAAGGGAGGTTTTGATCATCATTTAGTAATAAGGAAAGTGTTCCAATTCACTCTTTCATGCTAAAATTCTTTTTCTGTGTCAACAAATCTTGGTCTTGTTGGGGAATATACAGGAAATGCAGTTATCAAGGAGTTATTGGTTATTTTATTATGGAAAATATTCCCAAACCTGGTCTCTACTGCTTGTGTAACATTTTATCTTTGTAATTCTTATAAAATGCTGCACATCTTCCACCTATAAATATTTTCGAGTGCCATTTTACAAAATGCAAACTTTAAAAACGCAGAAGCAGAAAGGGGAGGTTTAAGGAAATAGGGGTTTGTCAGTGACACAAAGAAATCAAATCACTTAAAACTGAGGAGAGTGGCTTGGACCAAAGTGTTCCTTTCCCCAAAATTCAGCCAAGAGCAGATACCCAGAGGAGAGCAGGGCCAAGAAGCTCATCCCATCCCACCCCTGCCATGGGCAGGGACATCTCCCACTATCCCAGGTTGCTCCAAGCCCTGTCCAGCCTGGCCTTGGACACTTCCAGGGATCCAGGGGCAGCCCCAGCTGCTCTGGGAATCTGTCAGTCCCTCCTCACTGGAGCTGTAAATCCTGGGTGCTCTTGAGCCACTGTGGTTTCACCCCCAGAGCAGGAGAACTTCAGTCTCCCTTGGCAGGTGAGAGCGCTGAACATTCCAGAGCTTTCCATGGTTTAATCCAGCCCAGCCCAAACCAGGCCAGTGTTTCAGAGCTCATCCCTTAGCTCAGATCCCCGAGTTACAAGTCAGGTTAGGGAGAGGAGGCACAGGAGAAGATCCCAGACTTTTAGGGAAGAAACCAAACCAGAAGAATTCCACGTTCAGTATCCCTGTGTGTGTGAGGCAGGAACACAGGAACAGCATTCCCAGTGTGCTTGTATGGATTAACTGCAGAATCTGTGGGCCCAGATCTCTGTGAGTGTTTAATAGAATTGAAGGGTTTCTTTTTTAAAACTTCTGTAAAGAGGGGAATTTTCTTACCTGCATTCCTGAGCAGTTTCATGTTTCCTCCCTGATCTGTGGATACCAGAACGTGCTGTTGGTTTTGTGCAAAGCTCCTTTACTGTGCTGGGGTTTCTGTGCACTGTATGGAAATTGTGGGATGTTAAATCCAGTGGCACCCATTTTATTGGATACTGAAGCACCAAAACCAGGGAAGCAGATTCTTGGAATGCTCCCAGCAAGGTGGAGACCAGTCCGAGTTCTCCATGAGGAATTCCCACATCATGGATCGCCTCTGGCATCAGATCATCCTTAATTCATCATTTTAAATTTAAAAATTAAAGAAATGGGTTTAATTCCTTCATCAAGAAGTGCAGAGTGAACGGCCATTCCAAAGGACAGGAGTTGAGGGTGGAAGGTGGGAGACCCAGGGAAAAACCCACACCAAAAAAACAGAAGAAATCACCTGGAAAACCATAAAGAAATAACCTTGAAAACCAAATGTTCTTCAGGAATTCTGCACCTGCCTGTGGTGGGAGTGACCTGCAGCACTTGGGAAAATTCCTTTTTCTCTGGAGCTTCCTGAAAACATCTTTTAAATCTTTGTGTAACCAAATGTGACCCTCCTGTGTTGTATTAATTTGCTGTTGGGATTTGTGTGTTCTCTGGTCTTTTGATTGTTTATTATTTGATTTTTGTTTCCATTTAAAAGACTTTGGGCATTCAGGTTTTAATGGAATAATGGATCTGTTTGGAGGATGCAGGCAGGAGAAGGAGGAACATTGCACTTCCTTTCCTTGGGTTTTGGCTAATGGAAATTAGAGGAGCCTAAGGAAGTGCAGCAGAAATTTCTGGGAAGAAAAGGAGCAAGCCTGAATCTAATCCCAGACCAGAGGAGTTGTATCTCATTAAGCAATTAATTTAATTTTTACCCACCCTGGTTATTATTCATCACCTAAACAGGACCAGAGCAATCAGAGGTTTTGTGGGAGCTTTTCATGGGGAATTTTAACAGGGCAAATCCGTCTCTCAGTGGGACTTTCCAGGGGTTAAACTGGTCTGGTTAAACTGAGCTGGTTAAACTGAGCTGGTTAAACTGGTCTGGTTAAACTGGACTGGTTAAACTGGGCAGATTAAACTGAGCTGGTTAAACTGAGCTGGTTAAACTGGTCTGGTTAAAATGGGCAGGTTAAACTGGGCTGGTTAAACTGAGCTGGTTAAACTGGACTGGTTAAAATGGTCTGGTTAAACTGGGCAGGTTAAACTGGGCAGGTTAAAATGGGCTGATTAAACTGGGCAGATTAAAATGGACTAGTTAAACTGGGCTTGTTAAACTGGGCAGGTTGAACTGGGCAGGTTAAACTGGGCTGGTTAAACTGGGCTTGTTAAACTGGGCAGGTTAAACTGGGCAGGTTAAACTGGGCTTTTCTGGTTCTGCAGGTAAAACAGGGAGGATTTCTCCCATCTCTGTGTGTGATTTGGTGTTGACTGGCCTGGTGTTGATATTGATTATTAATTATTATTGATTATTAATTGTTACTCCTGTTGGAATTGCTTTCCATACCCTGTTTTGTAGCAATTTGAAACTTCTCCCCAAAAACCCAAGTGGGGTTTTTTTTGTGTATAACCATCACAAAATGCCAATAATGAAGATTTTTTGTTATTTTGAGAGGTCCTTTGTTTCCCAAACCTGATATTAACTCTTGATTACATTATTTACATTGAACTTTGCAGTTTCTCTCCTGGCAGCCCTTGGCAGTTTGTTCCTTACATTTCTATCTTGGATAGGGATAATTCCTTTTTTCTCATGTTTGTCCTTAAAAAACCTCCCCAGGTTCTCAGTTTCTTCTGAATTTGTATTCTTCCAAAATCCAGGGAGGGGAGAGGTTTTTGGAAGTATTTGCATCAAAAGTCAGCAGGTTTTAAGGGAAAAACACTCCGATTTGTGGCATAATTGAATTTCCTTCATGAAAATTGAAATCTCTGCTCCCCAAGTGCAGATTTCTCCATTAATGACTCCTGGCAGTGCCTGGATCAGCACATTCCCAATTTCTTTAGCACAGGTGTGACTCCAAGACACTGAAATTTGGTCTAAATGTGTCATTTTGGGCCTTATTTCAAGAGATTTTGGCAACTGCTCACCCATTACCTCCACCTTGTCCTGTCCACATGGCAGATGTGTGGTGAATATAAATTATTTAGGAATTGGAGGGCTGAATTTGGAGGGAATTTGCATTTCCACTTCATTTCCAGGTTGGGTATAGGCACACACTCAATAAATTTGTATTTATGTAAAAATGTCAAGTAAGATGTAGCAAACAAACAGGAATTGAACCATTTATTTTCTTGAGGTTGTTGTGCTCTAAATATTTGATTTTGTTGTTTTTACCAGCAGGAATGACTGAGCCAGATCAAAATAGTAGAGTGAAGTGGCTTCGTGTTTTGAGATGCAAATGATGAAATTATGGAAATGTTATAATTAATTTTCTGCTTTTGTTGTTTACACTGGGACTCACTGGTGCCCACACAGTGGTTGAAATTATTTAAATTTAAAATATTCAGGATTGAAATTCCCAGTTCTCTTAAGCACGTGCCCAAATTCATCCCTGATCGCTAAAGGAAAATAAAAAAATAATTAAAACAACTGATTCTAAGACAAATAAATAAGCTGGCTAAAGCTCTGGTGAAGATTCCAAATCAGGATTTCCTTCTGGAATGGGAATGAATTTGGCCGTGCCATGAGTGGAACCTGGAATTCTTCAGCCGGGAAGTGGCAGCGCTGAACCACTGGCGTAAAAATGGGATCATCAGGGCCAGGCACTCAGAATTCCAGCTCTGCATTCCAGGTGTAAAATCCACGTGAGTGCAGAGTGGGAATCTTCACCAGCACTGCCAAAAAAAAAGTCTTTAAAAGCTTCTTCTGCTGGGTTTTGTTGGCCCAGAAGTCGCGGATTTGCGTTTCTGTTGCTGCCGGTGAGAAATTCCAAGAATGGCTGAACGTGGGAAGGGTGGGGAGCTGCAGGTGTTCTTCCTGCCCTGCTGGAGGGGGAATCCCAGTGCAGGAGAGGTGGGATTTGCTGCTCTGGGTAACGAGGTTTGGTGTCCATCCCTTCCCCAGGTGGAGCCGGAGAAGCTGAAGACACTAACGGAGGGGCTGGAGGCGTTCAGCCGCGCCAGGAAAAGGAACAGGAAGTGAGTCCATGCTGCTTCCCCACAGCATTCCAGTCATTCCCTTGCTCTGCTGCCCTTTTGGGGCAGCTCAGCCAAGCTGAGGGGTTCATCCCTTGGAATTCCTCACGTTGGTTCTGGGATCTGATGCGTTTCCAGTGCATCTCCTCTGTAAAATATCCCACTTGTGGCAGCTTCTGCTGTCGCAGTCATTCCATCCAAACTGTCCCGACCACACCACGCTTTTGAACCAGACCTGACCTGCTCCCCTCTTCCTGTGGCAGCTGAGCACAGGTTTATTCTGAGAATTTCCCTGTTTTCCCACTGCTGAGAAGTGTTGCAGGATTTGTGGGGTCGGGCTGGCTGAGCTCGGGGTCACACCTGTGTCAGCTGCTGGGTTTATCCAACTTCCACCTTTTACTAGCACAGAAAAACTGTGAAACAGCAAATGCTGGGATGTGAAGCATCAGGATGGGCTAAAAGAGGGAAATTACTGAATTTTGAGGGGAAAAAAACTCCTCTGGACATCTTTAAAAGGATGACAGAGTGAGAATTGTGCTGTGATTTGGTTTGTTCTATGCTGGTGCTTCTTTACTGTCACAGGGAAAATGTGTTCTTAAATCCATCCATGAGAGTTTAAACTCAGCTCTGAACAACCACAGGCTGAAAGGGATTAAATAATTCCCTCTCTTCCCCTCCTTTTAAGGGGTGAGCTTTGCTTTTATTTCTGTGTCCCCCAGGACAAAGAGAAGGAGTTTTTATACCAATGAGGCAGTGCTGGTTTTTCCAGCATCGTCCTCAAAATACTTTCCTGGATTTTAAGGGAACACAGAAGGGCTTTTGGTGACTTCCCAGTTATTTATTCATGGCCCTGAAGTGAAATCAGTGACTCAAGGACAGCAGGAGCAGATTTAAAGTGGTTAAAGCTGACATAAACCACTGCTTTACAACCCTTGCAGAGGTTTTCCTCCATTTTTCAACTTATTTCCCTGTTCAAATCCTTTGGTGGACATTTCCTGGTTTCCCCATGTCCTGCTGTAGATTTATCTGGCAAAGTTCATGGATTTCTTTCTGGTTTGTGATGGAGTATTGGATTTTTATCCAGGTTTTTTAAACATTTAGTGTTAAATATTTGCTTCACGCAGAGTCCTCATCACACAGGCCCAGAGTTGGTTCAGGATTGGTGTCCAAGTCCTTGAAATGATGTTCACATTCCAGAGCTCCATGAATTCTTCATGTCTCAGTTCCATCTCAGCCATCCTGTTCCTCCTGGAGCCACATCCCTGCCTTGCTCCCCAGGCCATGGCACAGATCCCTCTCCTGGAGCCTTCCCAGCCCCTCCCCTGATCCAGCTGTGCTTCCCTCCCCTGATCCAGCTGTGCTTCCCTCCCTGATCCAGCTGTGCTGCCCTCCCCAGCCCCTCCCCTGATCCAGCCGTGCTCCTCCCAAGCTCTGTGGTTGTCCCTGTGGTTATCCGTGCTCCTCTGGGCAGTGTTCCCGGCCCCTCTGCACCCAGAGCATCCTCCAGGGCTCCTCCCCCATCCCAGGGCCTCTCCCTGGGCTTTCCCAGGTTCCCCTTTGGTCAGGGATGTGCCACTCCCATCCCTCCCCTGCCCTCCCAGCAGTTATTTCAGGCTCAGTTCTTTCAGGCTGAGCTCCCTTCTCTGTCCCTGCTGCTGGACACGAGCCACGGGCAGAAGGGAAGAACTGGGGAAGCTTCCACTGCCTTCCCAACTTCCAGGGTTGGTTTAAATTGGGTTCTGGGCAGGAATCCTTCCCTGGGAGGGTGGCACAGGATGCCAGAGAAGCCCCTGCATCCCTGGCAGTGTCCAAGGCCAGGCTGGACAGGGCTGGGAGCAGCCTGGGACAGTGAAAGGTGTCCCTGTCACAGCAGGATGAGCTTTAAGGCCCCTCCTAAGCCAGCCCATTGTGGGATTCTGTGATCAAAAGGGTTTCTGTGGGAGGTGTCTGTGAGGGACAGGCCTGGCCCCAGCAGGGGACAGCCTCCCTCCTCACTGTGGGTGCCATCACCTTCCCTCCTCATGCTCCATCTCCTCCTCCATCTCCTCATGCCCAGAGCAGGGCCTGTCTCCATGTCCAGGTGGGAGAATTCCTTAGGGAACAACGAGACCCCCCAGAGCTGCTCCTGTGGAGTGCAACGTGCCTGGGGCTGCCCCACGGCCTGGGGTCATTTGGGGTTGGGAGAAGGAAACCTTCACCCCACCCCTCCCTCAGCCTGGGGGGTGCTGCCATTCCAGGGGAAAACTGGGAATATCTGAGATAATTAATCCAGTTTTTTGAAAGTTAGGAGGATATTTAACTTTAATCCCAACATAAACCTTTGCTTTCCATAATATTGTCACAGATCTGATCTTCCTCCTTGTGCTCCAGGGTCAGAACATTCCCAATGAATTCCTGTGTTTGTTATTCACTGTTTTCAAGTTTTCTTTCTGTCCTTAAGAATTAACTGATGGCTCTCATCTTTTCTCCCTAGAAGTGGAAAGCTAAATAACCATTTAGAAGCTGCTATACACGAGGCCATGAGTGAACTAGACAAAATGTCTGGGAATGTAAGTTCCTTTTCCTTGGGAATATTCTCCTTTTCCATGTTTCTGCATGTGTCCATTGGAGGGAGGCTTGGCTTGGGTGGCTTTCTAACAAATTCTGGGGTTATTTTCTGAAATAATGAGGAATTTTCAATATTTCCCCTGCATTAAAAACTATTTGCAAATATCTGATGCTTCTGAAAAATGGGAAAAGTTGTAGGATTTTAGGTGCACTGCAAATTTTATTCCTTTTGACAAAAGGGATTTGCACATCCAGCCTGATAATACCTGGATGAATTCCAGTCCTGCTCATGTTCCATGGGCTTCCTCTGGCTAATGACACAAATTCAGGCTCATTTCTTTCTCAGCTGGAGTAGCAAGGTATTGAAACCACATTTGAAAGAATCTTTCTTTTGAGTGCAAAACTCTTGGAATTCAATTTTCCCCATGAGAAATGAAAGATGCTGTCATGAAAGGTAAGTTTCAAAAAAGGAAAATTATTTCTAAATCACACCCAAGAGTGGTTTTTCCACACTAATTACACTGTTATTGTGTGACTCCAGCATCTTTCCAATAACAAGTTTGCTATAAAAAATATCCTCATTTTTATTTCTAAAACATGGCTGTAATTTCATGGCAGCCCACCTAAAAATCAAAAATCTATCACAGCTCATGTAACCTCCCACATCTATTTGGTCATTAATTATTCAAATTATTAATTATAGAAGCTTTGAACACAGGAAAGAAAGGGGGTTTTGCTGATATTCAATGCTCAGGACTGAAGATGTGCAGGTTTGGAAGTTGCAGTAACACTTTGGGGAGCTTCTGGAGTATAAAAAAGGAAATATATTTGTATTTATTTATATATTTGAAGAACAGGAGGCTTAGAGCTGATTTCAGACCCAACAAGAAAGATTTAAAAAGTTCTTCAGTAGCTTTTAAGTAACAACCCAACCAAATCTTTTGTTGAAACTGAATTTTACAAAGCGAGATCCGAGCTTTGATTTAAACCAACGTTGTTGTGTTTCCCTCCTTTGGAAGGACAAGGAGAGCAGGAGCTGATGGTTGGTCTGTAACAGATAAATTTGGGATGGGTGTTTGGGCTGGCCTATGCTGCTGCCACCTTTTCCCAGCCATAAATGCAGGAATACCAAGAGCTGCCTGCTCTGGGCGTTGGGAGCAGCAGGAAGTGCCTCAGGGGAAGGGCTGTGGTTGGATTTGCTGCTCTGCTTCTCCTGTCACCCAAACTGAGGGACCTGATTGAGCCTTTAGTTATGTGGGCACAGAATTTGGGATCAGGGCTGGTTCCCATAAGGATTACCATTCCTAGAAGCACTCCCAGGGAATCAGCAGCTCCTTTCAGGGATGTGCAGCTGCTGCTGCTCAGCCCCAGCCAGTGTGAAATGGGAAGGATCATCAGCTCCAAGGGGGAATCGTGGCAGGAGGCAGTGGAGGCAGGGAATGTCAGCGGCTGGGAAGCTCAGGAAGGAGCTCAGGGGTTGGTTCCTCTGCTGGGAGCTGCAGCTGCTGCCGACAGATGGTGGTGGAATTCCACACCAGCTCAGCTTCCTCCTCCTCCTCCTCCCTCTCCTCCTGGTTCTCCCTGAGCAGCCAGCAATGCCAAGCTTGGGCTCTCGGATCCATCCAGCATTAGCTGGGAACTGAATGTTTCCTTTTCATCACAAAGAGTTTCCTGAACATCCCTCATTCCTTAACAACAGCCCTGAGCTGCATTTCTCCAGTTCTCCCTGTTACCAGCATTTTCTCACCGTGCTCTTCCCACGTTTTACCACTCTAGTCACTCAGTACGTGAAAGTTTGTCACTAAATTTGCCATTCCTGCAGTTTGGGGTCAGTCCCTGCTGAGGGGGTTTCAGTCCCTGATGGTGTGGTTGTTTCCCAGCCCCTGCAGCTGCTGCCTCTCTCCAAGGTTTGGGATGCACAGGTTATGGAATCCACCTTTTCCTGCCGGTTTCTCCAAGTTGTTGAGGTCCCTTTGTTCAGTGGAGCTGTGAAGTGCTGAGAGCTGGTCCCTGACAGCCCCTCGAGCCCTCCTGCAGCTCCCTGGTGCCTCTGACCACTGCCCTTTGCTAATTGTCAATATACTTATTTTTAGGTCCACCAAATCCCGCAGGGAGACAGACAAGTGAAGCCTCCAAAACTCAAGAGGAGGAAGATCTCTAGATAACATTGAATGTCTTTGTTACTGGTCCAGTCCTTATCACAGTGAACGTGCACATGAGTTCTATCTGTAGGTATTGATCCAGACACGGGTCTGTCAATATTTCTGTGGAGACAGCTCGCTGCAGCACCACGAGCAGCAGTGGTGCCAGATTTGGGATGAGTAGGAGGGATAGAGGTTGCTGGATAAGCCAATCAGAAATCTTGAAAGGTTGCAGTAACAATGTCAGATGATTACTGAATTTTTTTTTTTTTTCTATAATACTAAAAATTGTGATTATAAGAAATAGTCCAAATGTTTCTGAGAAATTTTCATTGTGTATATAGATAATACAGAATTTCATGGTGATATCTGAACTGTAAATATTGTACAATATTGTCATGTACAAGCGTACCTAATGCACACTTTATCTTTTATTGTACAAAAAATAGTGTACAAAATTCTTTGGTTTCTATTGAGTACACATACAAGAGACTACCAGTGTAAAGTGATAAATAAAAATACAGCCTAAATGCTTTTATATGATAATGTAAAAGATGCTGTTTTTGTATTTNATTTTAGTCAAGCGTTTCTGTAGAAGTTTCATAGCCACCTGAGGAACTAAAGAGTCGATACCCCCCTTAACGTTGAGCCCCTCCAACCACCCCCTAGATTAATTAGCATCAATTATCTAACGTCATTAACACGGTGTTTCCTGGGAAGGGGGCAGAGGCCCTGCTCTCAGCAGTGATCAGCACTGATTGCTGTTGAGTACCTTGGCTTTGGCAGTAGGGTGAAAGGGCAGCGCTCCGCAGCGTCCGGGAAAAGCGATCCCAGGATCCGTCACGCAGTATTGAAACAGAAAAAAAAAAAGTTAAGGGTGGCTTACAAAACTATTAGCAGCAGTAATTTTTATCAGTATTATGTAACATATCAGATTTATTTTATTTAAAAAGAATTATTTATACCATTAACAGATTCTTATATATATTAATGTGGCTGAAATGCGCAGGTTAAATCTATTAACCAAATTATTTATGTTATATTAAGTGAGAAATGTGAAACATATGTAGAAAAAAAAATTAATACACTACAGATTTAAAAGTCTAAAGCTATGAGCCATTATAAAATTAACGAACGGAAGTGTAGCACAACATTCTTTCCATTTGATTTCATTTTTCTTTTTCACACGGACGGTGGCGATGGTGACGGGAGCCGTGGCTTCCCCAGATAACCCCAGCTCACCATTCCCAGTCCCGGGTGGAGCTTTTGCCTCCCACCTCTGGCTCCGGGACCGCCGCTTACCTCAGATTTCCTTTTCCCCGAGTCCCGCCCGTGGCTCTGTGGCTCAGGACTGGCAGCGATCAGCACCGCGGGCAGCGGAGGGTCCCGAGAGTCCCGAGGGTTTTGAGTGTCCCGAGGGTCCCGAGGATCCCCAGGGTTCCCAGGGTTCCGAGGATCCCAGGGATCCCCGGGGTCCCAAGGATCTCGAGTATCCCGAGGGTCCCCAGGGTCCCGAGGATCCCCAGGGTTCCGAGGATCCCGAGTGTCCCGAGGGTCCCGAGTGTCCCGAGGGTCGCGGCTCCTTCTCCTCCTGCCCGAGCGCCGCTGGTGCGTGGCCCCGGCCGGCGGGGCGGGCACCGGGGCTCCGCTGCCCGGGCACGCAGCTACCTCGGGGCTGCCGGGCCGGCTGCTGGCCCCGGGGCCGGGGGGTCCCTGGCAGTGCCCGGAGCCCCTTCCTCGGGCAGGTTCCTTTGTCTCCGCGCTCCCCGCGGAGCCCTTCCCGGGGGCCGCCGGCTCCCGTTTCCCGTCGCGCGTGGCCGTGTCCCGCTGGCTCTTCCATCCCGATCCGAGCGCGGGGGCGAGCGCTGGAGCCCCTCTCCCTCGGGATTCCCTTTGCCTCCTCCCTCTGCTTCGTGTCCCAGAGCTGAGTTTGTGTCTCCTTTGGCCCTTAGGTCTGTGCTCCCTCCCCGCTGTTTTACTTTACATCCCTAAGATTATGTAAAGTACTCTCGTGCACTTGATTTCCTCGGTTAATAATGGCATTGATGTGGGTGCTAGGAGTAGTTTGTTTCAGTCCATACCGATTTTTTTTTTTCTCTCTCTTTTAGAGTTTTTATGGTTTCATGTAAGCAGTTCATGTAAATATTGTGAGCATTACAGGTCATGCAGTGTTGTAACATTTTAAGAAATGTTGCACTGACTTTACGATTAAAAAACTGGTCACTCATACTTGAATTTTGCCCATAGAGCCATTTCTTTCTCTTTGCATTAAAGCATAATCTACTTTTTTGATGGAGGCCCAACCCTTCTTTCTACCTTATTATTTTTTGTTTAATAAATCTCTATTTTTTCTAATAGAAGACTTAAAAATGAAAATTTAAAAAAAAAAATACTTTTTGCCTACTTTCTAATTTAAGAGAGAATTCCTATATTTAAAAGGTGGAGAAAAAAAAAAAAAAAAAAAAAAAACCCAAAACAAACAAAACCACAAAAAAAAAATTGAATTCCTCCATTGTGGAAAGTGGAACACCACTGGATTTGTCATTAACGTGGCACAATCACCCCGAAGTGGCTGAGTACAGCGAGCCCACGACGCCGACCAGGACCTCGGTAGATTTTAGGGAACGCCGTGATTCCTTGAGGATGTAAAAGTGTTGCATATTCTTGTCTATTTATTTATTTATTTATTATGCTTTCTTTTTTGCTTCAGTTTGGGTGAACAATGTGGTTGAGTCATTCAGATGACGTTCAAATTAAAGGAAATATTCCTCTTTCTCTTACGGTGCGTTGTGTGAACGCCAGAAACGAAAACAGGAATGAAAATATTTTCAGTTCTTTCGATGGATTTGCTTCGTATTTTGAACTTTCTGGCTGGTATCAGCTGCAAAAAA
>VZUA01092558.1:0-13033 GCA_013401035.1 Horornis vulcanius
TTTTTTTTTCCTCGCATAATGTGTCTGATCCCTTTTAATCTTGCTAAGCTAATAGTAAATCCTACTACAGCAAATGCCCCAGCACTGCCAAAGGTGATTCTCTTACTCTTATTAAAATGTTGTTGTTTACTAGGTTTTACCCATAAGTCCTAGGACAAAGGTGTCCCTTTGCCACAACAGCAGGAGGAAAGGCAAATGCACTTCTAATGAAGAAGTGGAACAGTTTTTCTCAGAGTGTCCAGAGTTGCCACCATTCATGCTCTGCGAAGATGGGATTGCTCCTCATGACACTGGTGAAAGGATTAAAGGTGGTGACATCTCCATTGGTGTTGGTATGAGTAGTATGCTGGAGAGTTTAGCAGTCACCATTGGTCCCAGCATCAGCTCAGACCTCAGGAGGACTGTCCCAATGGTGTGGCCTCCCATCAGTGTGATGTAATAAACAGAGACCATCCTCACCCCAAGTGTCCCTTGTAGCCCCTTGTGATGCTCCTCCCGTGGAGACTGACGTGGGATACAGTTATTTCAGGCCTGCTGGTGACACTGTGTTTCAAAGACACTTCAGGCTGTAAGGAGTCCACCTTTCTCCAACTCCATTTCCGGCAACATATCTCTGACAAAAAAGCATTTTCATCTGTGTATGGTAATGGTATCCTTGAAGCCATTGACTCCATCACCTCCAGGTTCTCCCTCAGTTCTGGGCTCCCCACCTGTGTTGTGGATGGGAGTTCACAAGCACTGCAGCAGCCAGGAGTTGCTCTCTCCTCAAGCACAGTTTTATCTTTCTTATGGTTTTGGATTCCAGTACCATCCTGAAAGACTTCAGCTGCCCATCCAAAAGGGAGGATTAAGGCTGGAGCTCATAATTTAAATGCCATTCTTTGCCAACCCAGCTGAATTTCTCAGCTGTTCTTCACCAGATAGTGCACAGCCCTTTGATTTCATGCAGAGATGTTTAGCCTATGGTGTTTACAGTCATATGTTATCCTTACCATGACAACACCGAAGGGAGTGTCCCTCATATAATGATAACTCCTGCTTATCTTCTTAGAAACACTGAGGTTTTCCACCTGTTTGTTCCTTGACACATTCCTGCCCAGAGACTGTGTACTTATACAGTACCACAGCAAAAGCATGTGTGACTAGAATGGCTGAATTTAAAAAAATCATCCCTCAGACTCGAGGCACACAGCCTGTGTTCTGCTGTCTTGGCAGGGGCCTGATGACATCCCGGGAGGAAGCAGAGAAATTCATTAAGGACTTTTGCAGCGCCTCAGAAGGGGCATTATACAGCTGTCCTACAGGGCTCTGACTCAGAAGGCTCTCTCCTCCCACCTTACCAAATCCTTCTCTCTCCTGCATTCACAAAACCCTCAATACATGATAGATCTTTGTTTTCTCATGCCATAAGCATAATTTTCAAGTTAGGGACTAGACCTTTGGTGAGACTTTATCCGTCAGCTGCTGGAATCCATCACTGTGTAGACTGTAGAGCTCTTAAAGCAACTGAGAAAATTCCTGCTAATTTTGCTGATTTGCTTTAGACACTGTGTTTACATGGGACTACTGAGTTGTGTCCATGTAGGATGGTGGGCTGAGGTACCAGGGATTCAGGTGAGTTCTGGTACGTCAGTATGCTGGCCTGAAGTACACTGACAAACGCTACACCTGCTGTTTGGGTCATCAGCTTACAAAGACGCGCTGTCAACATTCCACAGTATTTCCCATTTGTAGGTGTTGAAATCAGGTGCTTGGTTAAGGACCCCTTGTTTTATTTAAAGGTGTGTATGTGGTGGGGGTTTGTGCAGAAGAGGAGGCTGCTGTAGCTCAAATTGCAACTGATGAATGCTGAAAGCTGAAGGCAAATACCACTTCTGGTTTGAGGGTGAGTGGGTTATAACTTGTTATTGTAAAGAAAAAGTAAAACACTCAAAGAGGAAATAAAACATGGCCCCAAACATACTCCAGGTGAAAATCCAAAGGAAAGTGAACAGAAGAATAAGAGTTGAAAAAAAGTGAGTTGATCCATACCTGTACAATGGACAGGTAGGGTCCTGAACTTGTTTCGGGACTGCAGTGACTACAGGAACAATAATGTGAAGGAGGGGGAAATAGGCTTGCCATATAGAGAAAAGGTGTGAGTAGTTGCACGAGCAGAAGTGCCTTAGCCAACAGGAACACTTCCAAAAGGATGGCTTAACTCCATGACTTGACTTCATGCTCTGCAAATATTTGCCTTTGGAAATGACAATATTTGTGGGTACTTGCAATTTCTTTGACAGTTGCAACCAGTAGCTTTCCATAGTGAAGAAAACGGGAAATATAATTTCCTGAGGAAATTTCCATGAAAATGTAGCCGATGAAGGCTGGCTAACGCTACCAGAAATGTTACCTTTTGCACCACAAAAATACCTTTATTTTTCATGCTAAAATTATGGCAAGGGTAAAAAATCTCCTCATTCTTACCCCAGAAGGGCAGCAGGGAGAACAGGGAGAACAGGCTTCCCCCGACAAGCACAGTGTGGGGAGACAAACTTGCCAGGAAGAGAGCGTTGTGGTGTTGTGATACAAACTATTTCATTTATTCAAAAGGATACAGGGGAAGCTGGGAGATGCTTACTTTTGCTAGTTGAGAAGTGCCAAGAACTTTCCAGGAGCCTGACAACTGGTAACTGTAACCAAAATGCTCAAAATTACATTTGGAGATTATTAGAGTGGGGGTAAGGAGAAAGATCATAGTGAGTAATGATCTAGCTAATGGGCTCAGCGGATTGAATAAATAGAGGAACAAATAGGCACAGAACAAAACCTCATGTGTCTCTCACATATTACAGCTGAAAAAGATGATTCAGTGCTAATCCAAGTAATTGCAATAAGAGCAACAAGAAATCTGTAGCCTTTTGTGAACTGATGGATTTAGGAGGAGAGATAGTCAGACGGGCTAGCTTGCAAATGTACGTGTCTCCTGGCTTCACAAGAACATCATGCTGGGCCTTTTGGCTTCATGATGCAGTCTCCTTTCTCCCAGGGATATGTTTTCCAGAGAAAACAGTGGGGATTCACTTCTGGACTGAGGCTGCTTTGCCCTTTCTAATTCCCTAAATTCTCTTTGTCCTGCTGCCTCTGATTTTCCTCACCTGGGAACACACTCAGCAAGGTCGCTGAATCCCACACCTACAGTGTGGTTGACTTAGGCAGGCACCTCTGGAGATACCTAGTCCAACCCACCTACCGACAGCGGGGTCAGCTAGAATAGGTTGTTCAGGGCCACACCCAGTTGTTTCTTAAACTATTACCACGATGGATAGAAACTCCATAACCTCTTTGGTCAACCTATTTTCAGCTCTCCCTTATTGACAAATCCAAGCCTTTTCAGCCCTTGGCTTGCAAGCCCACGTGCTGATAATCGCTGCAACAAGGCTGCTCTGACGCCAAACATCTTGCTGGTGCTACAGCAAGAGAAGGCCAATAACCCTCATGCAAATATATGCTAAGAGCCCTGTGTATGCAAAGCGCAGTGAGACGTGCAGATCACCACGCAGTGTGGGAGCCGTGCCCGTGCACGCACCGACGGGGAAAGAGCCCGGCGCTTCCAAAGGGTTAGTACCCTCAAGGACACCACAGCACAGGCTGACGTAAGGCCATAACCTTGGCAGGGTGGGAGAGGGGGAGAGCAGCGTTTCCATTTTGTGGAATAAATAATACCCAAGGCTTCCCTGATAAGAGGGGCTGTATCAATAGAGAACTTTATTCAGAAGGTTAATGAATTGATTTGATCATTCCTGAGATCATCTATTAGTCCGGTGCTTGCCCATGAAAGAGAACTGCCCTGGAGCATACGCTGCATATCAGTGAATCAAAAGTGCAAAGAAAGACACACGACTGAAGAGAAAAGAAGCCTGAAGCAAAGCCTGACACTGAACAGCTGGACAGCAGCATATAATAATGGAAAGCATGTTGTGAATGCCGCATTATCCAAATAAAACAGTGCAGAGGAGATTTAGAAAGATGAGAGGGACATGTGGTGAGGATGTAAGAGCTACCATCTTATTCTTTCCTGAAAAAGGCCATAAATATTCTATGGGACCCTTTGTGACAGAAAAGTGCTGTGAGCCTGATTTTTATCTGGAACAAACTGTCTCAGACACAGCAAGAGAGCAGAAGCTCAGTACCAGCCTGGAGGAAAAATGCCTGCAGTTGGAGCACACCCTGCATCTCCTTCAGTAGTGGAGTTTTCCCCAGAAATTATCCCTAAACCCTGTGCCTGTGAGTGCCAAGGGGAAGTATCTTCCAAAGCAGTGCTGATGGCCACCAGCACTTTGTCTCAGCTCAGCTCCCAGGTGCCTGCCTTGCAAAATTCCCCATCACACTTGTCACTAATTGGTACCTTTGTTAGGAGGCTTATCAAAGAACGGGAGAGCTGGACAGGGTCACAATGGCTGAATTATCTCCTTGTTCCTGGAAGTGACCCTGCTGAGCCGAGGCTGAGGCAACTTGACAGGTCACTGTAGTGGAAGCAAATGCTCGTGTTGTGGCACCCTGGGAGATGAAGAGGACTTAAGGCTCCAGGGCTGCCTGTTCAGCACAATGGGCTGACAGGACTAAACTTACTGTAATGAAAGCAATAATCATGCAACCCTGTCTGTGTTAAAAATCCAGTTTCATCAGGATTCACTTCATTCTAGGAGTTGTCCCTATGGCTGAAGTGTTCCTTAAAAGACTGAACTAGCTCATTAGGAGTGAATTGTGCCCATGGCATTCAAGGGGAAACACTGGCAATGCATATGCAATACATACAGGCATATGTCACTGCCAGACAGGCTCTATATGTATCTTGAATTATGGTCTAAACTCACTCCAGCCAGGGAATCTCTTTCTCTGCTCCACTGTGAGTGTTAGATGGGAAAGAGAATGGACCTGCTGCTGTGATGAATTATAAAGCAGCAGATTGCCTGTGGTTTGGCAAGGATGGTTATATCATAGTTATTTACTGTTAATATTCATGTATGTGAGGTTAAGACAATGGTTTGCCTGAACTACGTAGGAGTCCAAGAAACTAGCTAGCATGTCTTCATAATGACCTTTTCTTTGGCCTAGATATAGCTTCTGCTGACTACATGAATGCAGGAAAATGCACTTTTAAAGCTGTGTGCTCCAGAACTTTGGTGGCCAGTGCTCATTTTTCAGCCGCTCTGGCTGTCCATCCTTTGCTATGGAAGCACTGGTGACGGGTGGGAGAGATGTAGTTTGACCAGAGCCATATTTCTGTTCATGAGCACTGCACTTAAACCTGAATGACTGGTTTATTTGCTTGTGTTTAGACCCCTCATATGGAGTTATATTAGGCACAAATGCCTACTATGGGCATTTGTTCAGAGGTTCAGCTCTCTTTTCAGCTGCTGAGATACATGCTCCTGTTGGACACCAGATTGGACTGTGAGTGTGGGTTCATTCAGTCCTCCTGCCCTCACTCTCAGTCTGAAAGCCCCATTGCTCAGTGTGAAAGCCTCATTGTCCAAGTCATTTACAAAACAGAATGGGCATGGAGAATCCATCCGACGGTATTCTGCTCAACAGCGGCAGATCTGACAAAACCCCTTGGCAGTGTCAGCTGGAGCTAGATAAAAGCACCTGGTAAGCTCATCAGCCATAGGGTTGTAAGGTCAAGGAGGAGATAATCCCTCTGAGCCATGTCAATAGAACAAGCTTATTTCCAAGGTCTCCCATTCAGTGGCGGGGTCAGAGCTTGACCAACACTGTCAAGGAAGAGTATTCCCACTCGTCCTTACTTTCCAGGGCCTTCTGCCATCAGCTTTTGGCTCACCCATGGAAAGCCCACCAAAACAAGAGAGTGTCCCTCTCCAAAGGCTTTTATCATCTTCACTGGAGATTCCACATGAGAGTGTCTCTCGTGAAGCAGGGCTATCACAGATCCTCTTTGGGGTCACACAGAACAGCATGTACCACTGCATCTTCCTGCCTTCAGGTCCAGTCTTCCTCTGAGGGCAGGTGTAAGATTTGCCAGCTTGTGAAACATAATCAGGACATTTCTATGCTGTCCCTGTCGCACAGCCTTGAGTTCAGGGACGTGTTGAATTCTGTGCTTGGTTTGCCCTGGTTTGATGTCTCATGGGGGGGGGCATTCATCAGCACATAGAAAGTAACTGTACCTGCCCTTTGTTTTAGTTATTTATCTCTTCAGACATTTTAGTCTGTTGGTTGCATAGTCCTTCTCCTCTGTGAAGTACAGCTCTGCCCTGAAAAGTAAAAATGGCCTTTTTTTGCAGAAAAGCAAAGATTGCATCTGCTTGTCAAAAAGTATAATAAAAACCTTGTGACAGCATAGTCCAGCAGCTTCATAGAGGGTGCAACATCTGTTGCATGCCTGCTCAAAAGAACTGGGGAGTGAGCTTGATGAATTACACTTAAAAGTGGCTCTTTAGGGTCTTACTTTGCTGTGACAGAAGAAGTGGAGGTGGCATTGGGATCTTCTATTGCAGCTGAGCGGATCAAGGGGAAGGACATGCTGCCCTTTGTGTAAATCCTCATTTTTCAACCTATTTCCAAATCATCTCTATCTTCCCCACTGTATTGACTACAAATTCAGTCAGGGACCTCGGATTCTGCGGCAAAATCATGCTCCAAAAGGCCATACACTGTTTGCTCCAACATAGCTGAAATCCTTCTTCATGCCTATTGTGTGGACATCAGCAACAACCTTTCCTACTAAGCCAGGCTATGCTGTTTTGGATTCTCTTGTGCTGTTTCTCATTGGGAATCAGGTAGGTATTGGAGAGGATGCATTTATTTAATCTCTGGTGCTGTGTGATGAAGTGATTTTTAGCTTGGCAGACTCAATGGAAAATAATTTAGATTCAGAGAAAAAAACAAATGTAAATTTTTGGGGGTTTAACTCACAGGCAGAGGAAGGGGATCATTCTCATTGTTTTCAGTTAACACAAAATGTTCCATGTAATCCAAAATGAAATGCTTTGCTATGGACACATGAGAACAAAAGGCAAAGAGGGGGTGGGTTATGCAACCTCATAAGGAAGGAGCAGTTCTTGCCATTGCAGCCTTATATCTATTATAGAGGGGGCCATAAGAGAGTCCCTATCTCTAGAGCAAGGCTAGTTCAGCCTGGAGTCCCTGACTGGAGGAAAGCAGCAGCCCTGAGCATGGGGCTCTGACACTTCCTTGCCCAAGAGTCCCAATCTCTAAAGGATTCTGGGCTGGCTGATCTTTAACTCTCCACTTTTCCTGTTGAAGATGTTCTTGTTTAAATACTGATTGGGCCAGAAGACAGCCTTCTTCATCCTGCTGGACTGGAGTGCTGTCCCACAAGATGAGATACGCAGATTCCCCTCCTTTTGGGAGGGCTTATGAGCTTTACATCAGTAAAAGCCAAGAGGAGACTGGAGGCAGAGAGCTACTCACACCCTAGGAGGGTCTGGACAGGACACTCAGTGTCCTGCTACCCACAACCACACTCCAGGCAGCTGAGAGGCAGGGTTGCATCTTCCCTTGCTGTATGGGAGTTTAACCTGACTGTTCTAGATCTCTTAAGACTAGACATAGAGGTACAATTTGACCACTACCTCCTCTTTCCTGTTTGCGAAGTTCATTCCTTTTTTCCTCTTTTCCTTCTCAGCTAGCATCATTCATGAAATGCAGTACTAATAATGTGTGAACAGCTTCAGGACAATTAAAACCACATTTACAGAGTATGTATTATTCTCTGCAGAAGTGATAATTGTTCAGGTCCATTCATGATCACACACTTGCAGAATTAGTTCCATATATCTGTGAAGGAACAAATTCAAACCCTCTTTCGAAAGAGAGCAATTGTTGGTTGTAAAAACTGATCAGAAAAATAGGATGAGACACAATTGGAAGTGCTTAGAAGCTAATGAAGAAAATGTTATTTGCATTGGTGCCAGCCTCATTGATGTTAACTGAAACACAACTTCATTCAGCAAGCTTCTTCCTGATCCTATTGTATTTGCCAATGGTCTTGCTCATGTGAAGAGGATGTGCTGCCTATTAAAGAGCTGTCTTTGCCTGTGCTGTGTTGGCAAGGGTCAATATATCAGCCTGTGGTCTGGGATTCATGATGTGCTCCATGGAGCTGAGTGTGGGATACATTCTTGTTAAAGGGCAGGCTCTGTCCTCAAAGAGCTCCCAAGTGGAGTTAGAATCAGCTGCAGTAGGTGATGGAAAGACAAACAGGCAGTTCATGATGGGATGCAAGGCAGCAGCTAAGTCAGTGTAGAGACTCTGGATGACTGCCAGTATGAAAGGGTTGGGTATGTGTGGGCCACAAATCACCTTGCTCCTAAGAGAGAACTGAGCGGTGGTAATAGAATATGTCTATCCAGAGAGTTACAAAAATGCAGGAGATGGGAAGAGAAGAAGAGATTTGATATAAGGAGAAAATATTGTCAGGGGAATTATACTTGGGGGCAGCATGAGGAGGGAAAGCAGGAGTACATAGTAATGCAGGTGGCTCCAACCAGCATTGCTACTTCACTTTCCCATAAAACAAGACCAGGAGTCTCCCTTTATTTTAAGAAGATAGACTTGAAAGTATACAAGCAAATACTTTTTCTGGCAATGCATATAGTACTCACAGGGCTCTATGTTGCAGGATGATATTGAGACAAACAATTTAGATTGGATGTGTGATAGACATGGGGCTAAATTTATCTTTGCTGTTGGGTAAAGGGAAGGGGCCGTGTCTTAATGAAGTATGAATAATGGCACCTGCACTTACAGTGCAGCAGCCATACATGTGCCTTCAAAGCCCAGGCTGGCCAGGAGGAAATCACAAGCACAGCCAGTGCCCAGCTTCAGGGCATGAAATAATCAGCCATGAAAGGAGCAGAGTAAGATATCCCTACTGGCATAGAATTTAGGTGAATTAGGAAGGGTTTTGCACTTGTCCTTCAAGCATCCACTACTGTTAGCTGTAGTTCTGGCACTGGATCATGTGGACAATTTCTTCCTAATACAGCAGTCCTTTCTGTCACTTGTTCCCCAATAAGCTGATCCTAGGAACTTTCAGCACAGCTTCACCCAAATGGATTTCTGACAACATGTTGTCAGAAGGCTGATGAGGTTGGCTATTTTATTTCTGTTGAAATCTGATGGACAGGGTGGGCTTTGTTAAATTTCTGCTGTAACAGGAGGAGATTTCTTAGGGCATAGACCAAGGACATATTGTTTCTTCGGATGAACAAATTGCCAGCAGCCAAACAAAACATTACAAAACTAAACAGGACAGAGTGTGTGCTGCACTTCAAGAGGCTGGTCTTGTTTTGACAAGAATCTAAAGCAAATGTTAACGCAGAGGACATAGCAGAGAGAACACAAAGTCATCTCTCCAGACCAGTCAGAAATCACGTCACACCTCTACATGCAAGGCCTGCCTTTCATCTTAAGTTCTCGAGAAGGAGACACTGCTCTCTGAGCCTCTTGGCAGAATTCCTCTGCTTAGTCCATGGCTGTTGATCATACAAGTCAGAGATGCACCTCATTAAATGAAAGATAGCACCCTCTCTTCAGATCTGGTTGTCTGCTCCGGGTTTGTCTCTCCTCCTTGGCATTTCATTCCCGGGGCCAGGTCACTTGTAGTGTATCTGGCCCTGCTCACTCTCATGCTCCTAAGCTCATGAAGGAAACTATGTCTGCATCACCCAAGTGCTGGCTGTTATTTCACCAGGGAGCTGGGAACTCCTTAGCTCTTTCTGCTGCCTTAGAAGGTCTCAAGAAGTATTAGATGCCTGTGGTCTGCCATAGACCAACCACACTGGAATCAGCAAGATACTCAAATGAGTATTAAAAGGGACATTTTCAAGTTCTGTTCTGCATTACCCCTGCCACTGGTGGGGAGGTGGGTGGGCTTGCCCCCAGCCTGGGTCCTAGCTGGAGCTGTCCATCTGCCTGTGCCCATCCTGCCCTCAGCTCTTCCCCCTACCTGATGCACCAGATCTGCCAATGGTGAGGGCCTCAGGAGGCCATTTCATGCTATTCTAGGCACACTTGCACTTGGACGCCCATGCCACAGAGACAAAGTGTTAGTCTAAGTCAGTGGCCATTGCTTCCCAAGTTGAGTGACATGGATACAGCAACAGGAGATGCTCAGGGATCAGGAGGTGGCCAGAGTCCAGCCCATCTGTTGGCTCAGCTTGCATTATGACCACAGCAGGGGATGATGGAAAAGGGCTGAAGGAAAGGTATCTCATGATGTCCTCAGTGGTAATGACAAGCCAGTCACCAGTCAGTTATCAGGATCCATCCCCACAAATTTGCCATCAGTCAGACTCCAGAATAGTGTTTTCAACCCTGACCCTGATGTTTCTAAGGTCTGGACAGTGCTCAAGATGGGAAAATAGCAAAAGGCAAGTGTGTGTACAGCTATAATCAAGAATAAAAAGGGGAAATACCGCACGTGGCTTTCATCATGGATGGGATTTGCTGCCTGCTCCCATCCTTCAGGACATAGACGTGCAGTTTTCCTTGAAGATACTTCTCATCTAGACAGGAATGAAACCCAGATAGGCTGATTTTTTTTAGTGCTAAGAGCTTCACGATGTAATATTTATTTAGCAGAATATAAACTTTAACAAAGCCAAGTCTGAAAGATAGGAGGGTCATTCGTGTCTTATAAAGATGAGAGGAAGTGGTGAGCAGTCTGGAAATAACACAGAGTTAGAGAGGCTGCTTTTGGAGGATTTCTGAAGAAATAAAGTGGTTGTAATGGTTTGATAAATTTCACTGACCTTCCAGTGGAGACAAATCTGTCTTTTATCTTTTATTTGATTTTGTACACATATGAGCCTTTCCAGCTATTATTTCTGCTCTTGGAAAGGCATTGCAAACCTAGCTGTGATGACAGACATTTGAACTCAAAATGATCTTTTCCTGAGATACAAGTCCTAAGCTTCATGAAATGACTGACTTCACAACACAATGCATCACAAGATACTGGTCTGTATCCAGAAACTGGCCTGCTGGCTTCCTCTCTCTTATTGTGCAGCCATTCTCCATCCTGCTACCAGCTTTCTTCACACTACACTGGCTGCTTTTATTATTTCATTGATAAGAGTTTCACCTGACTGTACTTTTGCAGCTCTCCCTACTTACAGCTGTTGTGCTGAGTTTAATTGCAATGCCTCAGACAGCTCATGATAGGAAAAGGGCCAGAAGAGCTGTCCCCAGTTGACAATTCCAATCCCTTGCTATTACAGGCGAGTGTGTCCTGTCACATCTTTCATAAATACAATAAACTCCATCATCAAAAAGCTTTTAAAGTAACCATTTTAGCAGGTTGTCTTCCTGGAAGCTTGGTCTGCACCTCCTCTCCTCCCCCTTGGGTGTTCTGATTATTTGTACGTCTCTCATTGAGCATTGCTTTGTTTTCACAAAGACGGATAAAGAGATGGCTTCTTAAAATGCCTCCTTTTATAACTTTGACATGTAGTTAATTCTTTGTTGTTGGTGATTAATCCCATGGCAGAGCATTCAGAGCCTGGTAATTTACAGAGTAATTTGGAGCAATCAAAGCTGCTGTTGATTTAGTCCCAATACCAAATCAATGCCAAGGTACATGACTTCTGATCTGCTCTCTAATATATCAGTAAAGACTACAGGATGAAATACATCCTGGCATTTGAACAGAACTTAGCAACTACCTCAGCATTGTGGTATGTCACTACAGAGAGCTGAATTTCACCCACAGAGAGCACATTCTGATGTGTGTAACTCTCTGCCTTGAGCTTTTAAACACCATTTCCAAGCACTGCAGAGCCAGACTTTCTCTGGAGTTAGAGAAACATATGCTGCATGTGCTAATGCACCATAAATCAGTGCTCACTAATTCTCCATGGCTTTTCATGTCGGGGAAAGTTTCTAGAAAGCAGATAAGAGAGAAGAATTTATCTACAATCAAGGAAGGTGAGACACAGACTGTGAAACAGCTCCAGAAGCTCAGAACTTGCCTGACCTGTTTATGCTTTTAGGTTTTGGAAGTGCCCAGACCTCAGGCCACCATAACCTGAAATTCTCATAACTTTCTAGGGAATGACGCTGATGGAATATCCACATTGACTTAGCATTTCAAATGAGCTCAGTTTAGTGTACAGTTTCTAATTGGCCAAAAGAAAATTAACCAAAAAAAAAAACAAACCACAAAAAAACCCCCATAACCAACTACAATTCCATGCCATCAATATTATGTGTCTGGGAGGTATACATCATATGCTGTCGTTTTTCCAGCTTGGTGCTATGTCAGTACTTAATCCAGAGGCACTGGCGGAATATGATGTTTTTGTAACAAGCTACACAAACAGAGTAATGCTCTTAGTCTTACTATGAAGAAGACACATGGGAACCCATCAAGAAAACACTCCCCTTGTAAAGAACATTTTCAATCAATGCTCATTACAGAAGCTTTTGGTGTGGTAAATAACTGGAAGAAATGAGAGACACAGTATCTTCTTCCTCACTCAGTGACAGGATGAGAAGGGATTCCTTGTCCTGGTTGTGGGGAAGAACACACTGCCTCCTGAGACATGGTCTGTCACTGCAAAGGAATTTGGAACTTAACAAGGTGCATGCATTTAGCAAAGAAAAAAATCAGGTAGAGGAAGGATCATTATAAAAAAAAAAACAACAAACCTGAGTAAAATTAGTCCAGGATTTTATTTGAACGACATCAACAACAGAAGATACCAAAACTGGCACATTTTTGTGGACAGAACTAACATTTCCAGAAGAAATCCATGTTAGACTTTGGGGATTATGTCAAGTAAAAAATTTTTTTTTTGGTTTTCAGTTGTTGAAAGACAAATGCAATTACATATTTCAGGGACTGTGTACTGAAAATTGCAACCCAACACTGGAAACTTTTCTTTGCAACCAAAGTAGTTTTTCTTCAGGTTTCTCAAAAAAACAATGACAACAACAAAAAAACCCCAACAAAATAAAAAAAACCAAAAAATTCCAAACCAAAAAAAACCCCAAAAAACCCCTT
>VZUA01092559.1:0-14336 GCA_013401035.1 Horornis vulcanius
ACTGCCGAATGATTTATTAGAACTCAGAGCCAAAAGAGGTAAAAGCCCTAAGGAAGTGCTGTATCTTTCTAATAATTCAACCTTAGGAAGAGTTAAACTCTGCATACGAGAGGGATGGGGTTTGCTAGGAAGCAGAGTCTTGCAAAACAAATAAAGATTTTCTACACATTTGTCAATGCAATTCTCTGCATCAATACCCGAAAAAGGAGCAGGCGTTAAAAGAAATGCACACTTAAAGCCATGACTAATGAGGACACTTCTGTATCACAAAGTCTGGATTAGCCAGTGAATCTTTCAGACAATTTAAGTTGAAAAATAGCATTTGGCAAGGTCCACTGACATCTGCCACCACTTTCTTTAGCCTCCTGCATTCCCCAAAGGTACCGCCTGCGAGCTGCCCTGCAGTACCACAGCACAGCAACTGCAGACAGCAGGGAATGCAGACAGACATGCAAAGTGTTTAAAATAGGAAACACAGGCTCTGTGCTGGGGGCTGGTACAACAGGTGTATATATATATTGGGAGCTCATATTAATGAGGCTTCTGTTACACACGTTTGGGGAGGCCGGCAGCCTTTTCAGAAGTAGATGGGTATTTTGGTTAAAGTCAGACAGAGTAACCTCGTAGTAACCCCTAGTCTGGCTCCCAGCCATAGGGAGGACTCTGAAGGACTGTCCCTTGGTGCTGCATTGATTAGATTTCTTCCCATAATACACCCAGTGTTTTTGCTCAGTAAACCTTACTAACAACTGAATCAAGAATAAAGACTGTGAGGGGAAATAAAAGCTGATCTCCATGTGAAAATGGGCCATAAAATTAACAAGGTTCTCAGCATCAAGTAATTCTGTCTGCTCTATTGTGGCCAGAAAGTCAGAGCCTGTAAAATACATACACAAGCAAGTACAAGAAGAAAATAACCCCCACCCACCCAGCCAAACCAAACCAAATGAAAACCAAACCCCAAATCAACCCCCCAAAACACCCACAAAAATCCCCCAAAACCTGAAACAACCTCCCCAAACCCAAAACAACACCAAACAAACCCCCCAAATTTATACAGCAAGTCATATATTTAAAGATATACTTAAGAAATCTAAAAGCTTAACTTCTCCCCCTACATTTAACTATTCCCATGTATTTTAAATATTTTCCTTGTATTTCCATGTATCATAAATGCATAAATTTTGGATACCAGTTCTGCTGGCAAACACACATTTTCCCCAATCTTTTATCATGCTGTGGAAGTGCTAATATACAAGTCTCCTAATTTCTATGTCTTGCAGCATCAACAGTGCATAGAAAGTACCTTTACAAAAGCAAACAAAAAAAGTCACACACTCTTAAATAAATTGTGGATGATAACCTGATTCATACCAAGTCTACTGGGTAGTAATTTTTTCTCTAAGAACACACAGGAGTATGATAATCTCAGAAGACTTTCTAATCTGGATATTGGATATGAAGAGTGCCCTGTTGTGGACTGTCAATATTTTTTGCTACAATGATCCTTAGTTGCTGAAAAGGAAACCAAACCCCAAATCATTGTCATTGGAAAGACAACTGTAACACTGAACATTCCAAATGAACAGCCCCCATTCCTTTAAGAAAGGAACACAACTTTCTATCAATAATGAATCATCTAGGCTCTGAATAACAATCACAGCATTCATGTACTTGGTAATTCATGTAAGAAAAGCTATGATCTTTCTAACATAAACATAACCTACTACCAAGTATTAGAATTGAAAGGATGAACAGGATTGTCAAGACTTCAGCTATCCACACTGCATGGTAACCGATGAAGTAAGCAGACTAAGTACTTTGCAACATTTAGAGTAAAATGGGAACATAATACATAGGACTGCTTTAATAAGGCATGTGGGAATACACAAATAATTCATTTCTATCTTCTCTCATAACACATGCTCTCAGGAAGAGCTGTCCCCCCAAAATGATCAATCTAGATATGAAGACAAGTATGGTGTACAACATAATTTTTAAAGGTCTATAGCTGTAGCAGGACACCAGACTAAATCTTAAGTAGATCTATTCATGTTATCACAACTGTGACCTAATAAATTAGAAGCAAAAAACCCCTTCCTGCTACATGAAAACAGTGTCTAATATCAAAGGGAAACAATGGTAAGGACCTTAAAATACTGTCATTTGTTTGAGGTTTTCTCCCTTAGATCTTTTAAATGAATGACTCTGGTAAAGTAATGTCAAGAAGCAATAATCAGACACAAAATAGCCAAGTAAAAAGTCAGCACCACAGGAAGCCTAACACAGCTGATGTTGAATGTTAGCAAGCCTTATTGCTTCTGGAAACATGGGCACTGCAAAGTTTTACAATTTTGTTTAAAAAGCTGGCATGACAACTTCTGAGCCTTTGCTGTTAACTGTGGTAAAGGAACGAAAGCTGTTATTCATCTGGCACTAGTCTTGAATTCCTGCTGCCTTAGGGGCTTCCCAACATTGGGCAAACTCAGTGCTTGTGAACTACTTGCAAAAACTTGCAATCTATGTGCAGAGGAGAAGGGACTTACTTCAAAATAATTAAAAAAAATCAATTAGAAAAAATAATCTCAAGAACTTCATGAAAAAATATGAGATTTTTCACGGAGGTCCTTAATATGTTTTGGAGCTTAAAACAACTGTGTTCTATCTATTTATCTATTTATCTCTGGTATATTTTGCACAAATGGTGCTTCAAATAATGAAATACAACTGAAGTTTTTTCAGTGCCATGCTCTTCCTATATCCAACATCTCCTTTTCAGAAAAGGGTCAGAAGAGAATCAGATATTTGCTAATTCCCTGCTGTGGCACTCTGTCCTCGACCACTCAAGGAAGCACTGCATGGAACAGCAGGATGAATTCAACATGCACTAACCACAAACCCTAGAAGAGGATCTTTCATTTGTGACATATAAGTATAGTGAACTAAACCCATATACACTTATAAATATATCTGACATAAAAATGTGCAATAATTTACAAAAGCAAGTGCATCAACATCAAAATCAAACACATAATGGGAGGAAACCTAGTAGACCAGACATTCACTAAATACAAGCCCTTTTATCTGCTACAAAAAAATTCCTTTCAGATACTGCCCAAGATATCAAGGCAAATGATTTAAAGAAGTGTCCTGCTTGCTGGGACAGCTGTCCCTAGGAAGGAGGCACTCACATCTGCAAATCACAAATTACAGTATTGCTGCTATGAATGCATAAGGTTAGGAAGGACTATCACAAGCTGCCTCGTACTTTCCAGGCAGTTATTTTGAATTATTGGAAAAACACTTATTAATCCCCTAAGGAAGCCAGATTTCAGACACCACATAAAAAAAAAGCTCTTCTGGAAGAGGGAAGCAAAGCTTATTAACTCCTAGCTACACCTTCAGAGAATTGAATAGAAATCCAGATGTTTTAACTCTGTAACCTATGATCTGTGTCCAGATCATCTGTGCTTTTGGCTCCAATTTTACCTCAACTAAACTTGCTTTCATTGAGTTATTTTTTTGTTATATAAATACCTATTTGTGGAGGATACTATTCAACTGAAACCAAAAATCTCTTACAAAACTTCCCCCTTTATTTATCTTGGGGCAACAAGACTGGTTGAAATTAATTCATAAGTTCTTGGCCCACTGTAGTGGTCCTACCAGTTCCATGACTGAAAATACTGTCTCTTGATGATCCTATGTAAAAAAGCAAAGCCTTTGATCAATACAAGGTTGAGGGTCAGTCTCAGAAAATAAGCAACCCACGAAAAAACTCATTCACGAGAAAACCCAAGTGGAAGTGAAAATAGAGGCGATGTAAAGGTATGCTCTCACTGTAGCTGGTTGTTTGCTGGAATATGGTGCTGATACTTCTATATTCAAGTCGTGTTAAAATCCTCTCAGTTAATATNAGAAAACCCACGTGGAAGTGAAAATAGAGGTGGATGTAAAGGTATGCTCTCACTGTAGCTGGTTGTTTGCTGGAATATGGTGCTGATACTTCTATATTCAAGTCGTGTTAAAATCCTCTCAGTTAATATGCTGTTAACATGTCTGAGTTATGTATTTCACATTTTTATCACCAACAACAGTAACAGGTATATTTGCAGCACGCTGGAGGAACTTCAAAGTCATTTATAAGCACTAATGATAAGGAAGCATTAATCCTTATGTTGCAGATGAGGAACAGATGTACAAGACTCTTGTGCTTTTGTGTGAATCACTGCTGCAGAGGCAGAAACTGAACTTGAATTACCTACAACCTCAATCACCTCTACATGAACAGCTTTCTGAAAAAGCAAGGTAGACATGGGACCACCTTCCTGAGAAGTAAACAGAAAGGAACAACTTTCATTGTAATCCTCTTAAAAGGCAGTGCACAACTCCCACCTCAAAAGCCAAAACCAAACCCCAAGAATAAAACAGCACATGCTGTAATTTTAGAGAGAACTTTAGTCAGGTGGGGTAGTTTCTCTGTCCCTCCTTGCTCAGTTCATGACAGCAATCTCTGCCTCATAATCAGTCTTGTTTGGAGGCTTTACTCCTTGTTATGTAATTCCAGATATTTCTTGCAGCATTGAGCTTTTACTGTACTTAGATGAGTAAGAAAGAAAGGAAGAATGACTCTACAGAAGGAGTTTCAGATGCTTTATTTTTACTGCCGTACACATCGTTTTCTGAGGTGTTTAGGTGTACTAAGGGTGCAATGTATTAAAATGATTGATTGATTGCATTTTAAAAATAGAAGTACTGTTCTGATACTGGGATTAACTATTATCATTAAGATATGGCAGAATTTTAAACAGCTTTGAATTTGCACCCTCCTGTGAATGTAAAGTGCCCTTCCCCATCCCCCTTGCCCATGTTACACACACAAACCAGAGCATTTCATAGAGAAACAGAGTAAATGCCACTAACTCTGCTCCTCACACAACCAGTACTGCAGCCCTAGGACCACAGGAACAACTCCACAGTGCCCCTTCAATTTCTGTCACACAATTTTAGTTTGCTTTCAGCATATTTCTAGTCTATCCTGCTGCCTTTTTTTCCCTGAACAATGTTATGTGTTGCTCCATGGGAGAAGCTTAATTACAGCTATTTTGAAGGTTCTTATTTTAAAATATCCTATATTTTCTTGATCAAATCTTGAAGGAGCTGCAAATAATATTTGGAATAAATGGCTGTGCTGGATTTGGCTGGGGTAGAGTTAAATTTCTTCCCAGTAGCTGGTAGTGGCTGTGTTTTGGATTTGTGCTGGAACAGTGCTGATAACACAGGGATGTTTTAGTTACTGCTGAGCAGGGCATGCACAGAGCCAAGGCCTGTTCTGCTCCTCTCCCACCTCACCAGTGAGGCCCTGGGGGGCACGAGGCATTGGGAGGACACACATGCAGGACAGCTGACCCCAACTGGCCACAGGGACATCCCAGACCATAAGGTGTCACTCCAGTACACACAGCAGGTGGGAGAAGGAAGGAGGAGACATTTGGAGTGATGGTGTTTGTTTTCTCAAATCACTGTGACCTGTGATGGAGCCCGGCTCTCCTGGGATGGCTGAGCACCCGCCTGTCCAAGGGAAGTGGGGAATGAATTCCTGGTTTTGCTTTGCTTGGGCACACACTTTTGCTTTATCTCTCATTCTTTATCTCATCCCACATGTTTTCTCACTTTTACCCTTGGGATTCTCTGCCCAGACCCATGGCAGGGGAGGGAGCAGGGCTGAGCTGCCACCTGGGTTAAACCACAACATGACCCTAATTTGGTGGCCCAGGCCAGTGCAAGCAGGTTCTGACTCAGAGCTGAGTGAGCGACTGCAGCTACAGCGAGACCCTGCCAGCAGCACGTTCGTGCCAATAGAAAAGAACAGTTGATGGCATCTACCCAAGGTCAGCTCCTCAAATTTGGGAGCCTGTTTTCTTCCAGACACTGTAAAGTCACTTGTTTAAACGCAGCCAGTCGGCAACAATTAAATGCCTAAACAAAACATGCAGATTTGGTGCTCCTTTTGAAATCTCCCCCACGCCATGCTGCTTAATTTCTACTTCTCATAGTCTTAATTATCCAACAATCAGGCTACAAAATGGCGGCGGGAGCGAGGCAGACATTTTCTAACTGTCTCATTGAACAGGACAATGGGAACGCGCCGAGGGAAAGGCAGTGATCCAAGGGACACTCAGCTCGATGACGGCCCAGCTTTTAAGCAAACCCTTTATCTTATTTTATAGCAAAGTTAAAGCCAAACAGAGCTGAGGAGCCACCTGACAGCATATGGCCACTGAGCAGGCAAAAATAAAAGTCCAGGGCAGCCTTTTCCCAGCCATTTCACTGCAGCAAGCGCAGCTCATCACCCATCTGAGCACAACCTCTTTTCTGGGAGCCACATGGACTCAGGACCACCCATTGACACTGACTCAGTCACTGTAATCTTAACCACATTCTTCCCTTGAAAGTCAAGACACCAATGTTTTCTATTACAGCCCCAGGAACTTGACAGTCTTCTGCACAGCTCTGAAAGTGCTTGCAACATAACCAGCAAATGAAGACTTGAAGAATGGAGCCTACACCTCCTTCTCTGCAAGTGACTTTTGGTTCAAATGTCACTGTCTTGTGTGTTACAAGCCAGGGACAGATAAACCTGAACAAAGTAACACCAGAGCTGATAAAAGCAAAAAGCACCAAGAATTAATAAGCACATTTTTTTCTTCAAGTGTGTGTCCCCCAGCCTCCCTGTAAAAGTATTAGCACCTGACAGATCTTAAGAAACAAATATGCAAATCTTCATGAAAAACTGCAAAGCATATGCTACTCATTAAAGATTTAGGTACTGGTTTAGAGATTTAGATTTAGGTACCAGTTTAGAGATTTAGATATTTCACACTGTTATTTCCTGAGAGGAGAAGAAAACACAAACCATCTAAAAAACAAAACCCAAAACCTACCACTTTCTAACACAGAAAAACTATGGTATAAATTAAAAATGGCAGAGGGGATTTTGCTTACATTTTTTTTTAGTGACACATAATAAGCAAAGAATAAGCAAAGCAGCTGAGCTACTGGTGTATATGGAACAGCTGTTAGATGTAAAAACCTCCAACACCCTGGAATTATATAATGCAAAAAAAATCATCATTATTAATTTTCATTAATTTTCATTAATAATTTCAGCTCTGATTTTGAGGGACTTGTAATGTAGAAATGAAACCAACAAAACAGATAAGAGGGAAACATTTCTATACAAAGGCATGCTGAATACACAGGATTACACAGGTACACTGAGGCTAGAAGAGTTTAGGCAAAAGCATTTCTGTTCCCTCTATTCCACTTGTGCTCCAGTGTGATGCTGCTACTTGATATTCAAAGGGCCAGGAAGAGGCAACTGAACGGGAAGGGCTGGCCCTCAAAAGCCAAGGATAAGTGACCCTTCCCAGAGTGCAGGTGGCAGAGTGAACCAGCTACCTGGAAAAGCAGTCAGAAGAAGTGTATTTTGAAACTTTATCTCTTGGAAGAAATGGCAGAAAGCCTGACCATGTTAAAAGAAAAATACTGTGAGCCCCCAGGGACAGCAGGGTAAAATGTTCTTAGAAAATGGAAGAATTTAGCCTACAGTTGACATAAGACAGGTTTCCCAGTAACCCATCTCTAAAGCTATGGATTTAAAATCAACCTGGATTACAGTTGTCCTTTGCTTTTGTTACAAAACCCCAAAATCGTGGAAAGAATTCTGAGTTTTGTCTTGAAAGCAGGTCGAATTTAGGAAGAAGTTCCCTATAGGTTGTGATCCTTCAGAGTTAAGGTAACTCTAATCTGAGCTGGGAGAAAAGAGCTCTGAATTAACACAAGGCTTTACACTGGAAGTGTGGGAAACTCGTGGCTTGACAAAATTTCCTTGCAAACCCAGGTGAAGTTCAGTGGTTTCTGTGATATTTCACAAAGACTGTCTGGATGCCTTTGAACTTGAAACTCCAAGTGGAATCCAGCAGCTGCAAACTTAAACCCAGCAAGACAAAGATTAAGAAAAAAAAGCTTGCATGAGCTCCTGGGAAGAATATACTAAGTTTCACCTGCTGACATTGGAAAAGTAGAAGTCTACACACCCTCCAGTTCCACTTCAATTTAAATAAGAGTAGTAGGGAGGGGTGGCAGGGGCACATTTGTTACATTTTTGACTTACCTAAGAGAGGTGGCATGAAGGAAACTAAAGAAAAGGACTGTAAGCAGAGAAAGGTAAAGTGAGATGATTACAGACAGATGAGAATAAGGGTTAAAACCCAGCCACAAATACTGGGAAAAAGGTTTAGAAATCATACTGAAAATCAGGGAACGGGAATAAAAAGACTAAGCATGTTACTTATGGCACATTTCTTTGATGTGCTTTTTTTCCTAAGTACAGAAAACTTTTTGAGCAGCAAAGAATTTTGATTCTACTGTTAAATCCCTACAGAAAGAGAAAAAAAAATTCCTAAATTTTGTCAGTACACTTTTGTTCTCTGGAGTTCCACTTTGGTGAATTACTCCTTAGTCACTTGGAAATGCTGGAAATCACATATGCTGATTCTAAGAATAATATCCCCTGCCTCCCCAAGTCTCCAATTATCCTTTAACTGAGCAAAACTGTAAGAAAAGTAGCCATTTGTGTAAAATGGTCAGGGAGATCACCTCAGGGGCACAGCAGCATTCCCACTATGCTGCCATTTCTGCCTATGTGACTGAGGGAAGTTTGGGAAAGGAGGAGCAGAAAAATATTTTGGGAAGAATCCCGAAGTATCACATCTGTTTTTTTAATATATAGTTCTTTGTCTGTTTTTGACTAATAGATATCCTAATGGAGGAACTTAATAGTTACACAGACAAGAGAAACTGGGATTGATACAGCTGTGAATATACACGGGCTACAGTTTTTGACTGCAAAACTGGAGAATACTAAAGTAAAAAAAATCACCTGGATAAAATGAACTACAGCAACAAACCCCAGAATGCTTCCTTGTTAGTTTAAGAAATACTGGATTCACCATGATGACCTAAAGCATCTGTTTACATACATTCCTTCTTTCTTCATCATTTATGTAAAACCAATTGCCATGACAATTGAAAGAATTGCTTTAATAAAGCAATGTCCCCCTATATTTTAAATATTGCTGATTCCTGAGACAAAGAAATCCACCCCACAACTCCAAAGACACAGAATAATAAAACACAAAAGAAGCCAAAGGCAAAAGAGAGAATCCTGCACACCAAAGGAATTTTGTGGGGAAGGTGGTATTTTTGGTTCACAACTCCAAGCACAAGCTTGCTGCCTTTTATAAGCTTTATTACCAATACCTCCTACACCTCCAACTTCATTCTGTGTCCCCATGGCAAACCAATCCAAACCTGTGTCTCCTGATTGGGCTCCAATAAAAGCACAACGATGCATAATGTAAGCATTGCAAGGATACAGCATTAAGTGCTGAGAGCTCTGCACCAAGACACCTGAGAGCAGGTGAAATGTGCTGTGAGAGAGGCTCACAAGGGACCCTGTGCACATCTGAGCAAACAGCCCCCGAGGAGGGATGTCTCTGCAGGATCAGGTGAGTAACAATGCTGAAGTTCTCTCTTAGCTACAGAGACATGGAAATGTATTGGCTGCAGATATAACCAGAGCCTGGTGGGAAATTCTGGGAAGGAAAATGTGAACATCTTGTTTCATTGCAGTGGAATGCTAACTCTCTTTTCCCTTCACACTGCCATTCTTCAGACAGGGACTTCACTACTGTGCACTTTGTGCTGGCCTGGAGGGACTCCTGCCTATACCAAAACATCACCCAGACCACTAAGAGTTAACATAAAATGTACAAAAGAGAACAATCGCACATTGTCACGGGAGACGAAATTAAATATCCCAACAGACATTCCTGTTCATATGACATTCTGGCCAACAGCCTCCTCAGATACTACAGCGATAACAATGCAACTACTTTCATTACTAATGCTAATTCAACGGGAATTTAACGGAGTAAGTAGTTTAAATTAGCATTTTCTTTTAGGAATTCTGGGCTGGCAGTAGTAACATCTGTCTCTCTGAAGTGACAACAGAGAGCTTAAGCTCCAGGTCTGGCTGTTCTGCAACATGAGGCATTGCATTACTAACCCAGAGCTAGGTAATCATTCTCCTGCCAGCATTAATGAGTTTATAGCTACCCAAGAGTCCTCCGAACTAATGAGCACAGGTAGCACAAGTGGCAGCACAGGAGGCTGGGCCCTAGACCTGATCTCTTGTGCTGCCACATCCAGGCAGTGCCCTGGGCCCCACTCTGGGTACATTCCAAGGTGCAATTCTGGCATGGACATCGACCTAGTTCTTATTTGTGTGACAGTGACTGCCCCCAAACCTGGGCTCCCAGGGTAATTGATAGTGGCACAGCCTGGCTGGATCAGCAGTGCTGTGCTGCACCAACTCCAGTTTCTTCATTGCTTTCCCCATTTCAGCACTGGGAGCACTTGTCCTTCAAAACGGGCTCCCAGAGGGCTCGCAGACTCCCAGGGAAAGCATGTTCCATAAATGGGAGAGCTTTCTGTGAGAGGAAGAAGCTAAGGTCCAGGAACCCTTGTGATGGGTCTGTAGTTAACACTTCATGCTCTCTTTTTTTCCTCCCTGCAAAGTATTTATTTTCTGAAATCCTTTAAGAACTGTGTCATTAACACCATATTTCTGATTTTACACAGAAGCTGCTTTTTGAAGATATTTTGCAGCATAAATTCTGCACAACTCATTCCATATATGCTTTTTACTTTTAAAAGCACCCCTCTCAGCCACACTACATATTTTTGAGTAGGAATTAACTACTTTAGAATAGATTACAGTTTGATGTTCAAATTTTCCATCTTTTATTCCTATGCAACTGTGAAAGAGTTAATCTCACATCTTAATGGGAGTTTGCCCTTAATAAGAAAGCATTATAACAAGCCAAAAATAATAAGCTAAATGAAGGCCATTCTTTTGCTTTTTGTCAATATTTTCATAGAGACAAACAGATCAAACACAAGATATTTTTTAAGGATTTCCCCCCCACCTTTTAAGTCACTGGTATATTTAATTTCAAAATGAGTTCCCTGTGGATCAGGCTAACACAACAGATTAAGAAGCCTTCCCAAACTCTGCTGCATCTTAGACGGAAAAGTACAAAAAATGTTCTTTTGCCATTTCTCCCTGCTCCTTTTTCAACTGTTCCTCTTTTCCTTACACCAAAGGACCAAGCTGTCAATGCTAATCAAAGGTTTCTCAGTCCTATTCTGAGGCTTCAAAACACTGTAAAACATTTTTTTTCTAAATGAATGAAGGCTTTTAGACTGTATTCAGAGGAAAATATTCAAGTGACTATATTTGCTACACCACACTGACATAGCTGGTATATTCAGAAAGACTCCCCCTGCAAGATGAAAAGCAAAGGGAATACCTGTGTTTTGTGATAGTCTGCACAAGTACTGCTTGGTGCCTGTTTGTGAGAGACCAAAGGGACTGTTACTTTTGGATCTGCACCCGTTTTAAACCCTCCTAAGCAAGGTCAGGAGACAATTCTGCCCAGGGAGAGGTGTTTGTAAGGCCTGACCAACTTTTCCATGCCAGGGCATTGGCCAGACTCTGAAAATACTCCTTTGTAATACTTGCTTGTCAAAGGGATTTAATTTGCAGACTTGAATATCCTTTCTCCTGTCCTTTTGTCCTTACTGGTTACACAATACCAAGGGCTCCTCAGTGAAATGTAGAGCACAGCTGTTCACAGCTGCTTTAACACATGGACACCAGCCTTGTTACTGGATCAGGTTGGGACTCGGTTCACCGGTTCACCGCCCCACTAAATCTGTCTGATGGTAAGTCCTGTTCCTAGAAAATGCTTCTGTAGGAACAGCAAGCTCTGGTCCAGCTGTGGGCAGATGTGAGGACAGCAGAGGCAGTGGTGGCAGCAAGAGCCCTAGGGATGTTGCAGACCCAGTGCAGAAGGCTCCAGCCTCCCTTCTCCTACAGCTGGACCAGAGAATGGAGGCCCCCAACTAGAAGCAAAAGTGACAAAACAAGTTCTCTGTTTGATAAATCACCAGCTCTGCCAGCTGGCCTAGGCAGCTGCGATGTCCCGCCCGTTGGAACGCCACGGAAGCAGCCTGGGATCACCTCTTCCATAGGTGCTGGGTGCCACACTTGGCCCTCAGCCAAACAGAAAATGCCCCCTCTAAACATTTTGCAAGAGTGGTAAAGGTGTTGACAAATTACTTACAAATGGCACTACAAGGTTTACCAATGTCTTTGGAGACAGAGGCCGGTGTGCAGCATGAACACATGAAGGCTCCGGGAAGCAAAAGCCCTGGTGCAACTCTAATTGACTGTGAATTTCAGTTTTAGCATGGACATGGTTTTGGTTACTTACCACATATTTGAAACAATTGAAGTGTTTTTTTTCTGTGTTTACTTTGGAGCCAGCTATTTTCAAGGTCACAGTCCCTGCTAAAGGAGGAAACTGTGTCTCTGAGGTATTGGGAATTAAACAGAGGAAAGAAAAAGGCACAGAGAAAGTAGCTGCCTTACAGAGAGAACTCAAATATTTTGTTTCCTTCCTTGTTCACTCTGTAGTCAAAAAAGAATTTTATAGTAAACACTAACTCAAGCTTTTTTAAAAAAATGAATGTAATTCTGAATTCACAGGAATTAGTTTTTAACTCCTGGATCCCTTTCTGATAAATTGCAATACAAAGGGACATTTCCACTTGGCTTTTACAGTCTCAGACACATGCTGACCACTCCCCTGCCTGTGGCGGAACCTATATCCTATCAAGTGTTTTGTGCAGGCAGTTTTGAGACCTGGAGATACAGATGAGGAGGTGGAGGGGAGGAAGCAAATGTTTTGAGAGCCTTGGAAAAGCCAATCAGACAGAAATCAGACACTGCAGAGGGCACATATTTTGCTGTGACCACAGACTGTTGTGGCAGGAACCAGAGGAAACCAGCACCAAAGGGATGGTGCAGGAAAGGATGGGAGTGAGTGGACAGAGAGGCTGCAAAGACAAGCAAGGAATTCCACCCTAGGGAAGAGCAGGACCTACTGTTATCAAAATGCAGCCTGCCCTGTCCCTGGTACAGGAGGTCACACAACATTTCACCACAGCAGAGCTCCACTTTGTATCTGACACCAGGAATTAACTCTGGAGCCTTAGGTCTTAAACAAAGCAGAGAAGGATCAAAGCCAGCAGCTATATAAAAAAGAGGCTTCTTTCATAACTTAATTGCTCATTTGCAAAATACCAGTGTTATTTATTTAAGTAACTATGACCTTTTTTGGTGCACTTCTAATGTAAATGCTCATGTGTGGTTGTCAGAAGAAAATCATGACAAGAAAATACTAATACCTTAGATCAAGAGTTGCCCAATTAACTTCACTAGGATAGCATCCCTATAGAAATGGATCTGCACTGCACCTCTTTGAGGCAGGGGTTACAGCTGTTTCCAATTCTGTCCCAGGCTCTGCACTTGCAGAAGACAAATGCATTTGGAGCCATTTTGCAGATGCTTTTTTCTCATGCAAGTACCATGAGAACTACACCAAGATTCTGGGACTCCCACCTTCAGCTGGCCTCTGCTGCTCTTGTCATATCCCAGATTATGGTGGATGCCTGCTCCTTCAGCTCTAGTGCCAAGAAGTATTATTTTGAGGTGCAGAAAATGTCTTCCATGGCTCTAATTAAACAGATCAAACACGTACAGGCAGGGAACAGCATGTGCATACCAGTCCAGAGGACATATAATGTCAACTAGAATTGGAACAGTTTCACTGGAACAACATCAGGAAGGCCAGAAAGAGAAGGAAGACTCCTCCATGCCTTGACAGTGGTGCAACACTGGACATCATCTGCTCCTTATGTAGATGTCAGCAGCGAGATACAATGATTGAGGGAATGTCATCAGAATCTGCTTATTACTTGGGCCAAACTGGGATCCAGAACAGCAGTTCTTGAATAGAAGATGATAAACTCTGCGGTGAAAAATGGGGATGGAGAGGAATATACAAGAGTTCTATGAGTGGAAAAGTAAGAATTTATATGAGTCACTCCTTAAAAAAGGGCATGCTCTGTCTCACACCCAGGTATCACACTAAGGATACAGCTTCTGTTTCAGATTTCTTTCTCAAATCTGGGACATTAATAAAAATGGGACAGGAGCCCACGACAATATAAGATAACTATCTCTTCAAGAATTGTCTTTTAGATACCTAAGCAATTTACTTTTAGGTAATATCTACATGCTCATACGGAGTAAGCTACACACCTGTATTTACTGTCCAGTGACACCAAAAAGCTATGCAGCC
>VZUA01092560.1:4325-17541 GCA_013401035.1 Horornis vulcanius
GAGCTGTCAGCTCTCACCTTAAAACTTTTTCTTACATCCCATGTAGGCAACATTTCCCATTAAAGGAAACCGGAGCTCTCCCCAGCCCGGCCCGCGGTGACCCGGGATCATTCCTACGTCTGCATTTATTTGAGTTTATTTTTTTTAAAACTGCTCTGCCTTGGCGATATTTTCCTCCCGGCCTTTTTGTATTCTGATCCGTGTATAGATCTGCCTCTGAAATCTATATAACACCAACGCGAAAACAGATTTCAAGACAATGAATGCAAATCTGTGCACAGAGACCATCTGCCAGATGAGGGAATCAGATGTTCGGTAGTTAAAGGCACAGCGCAAGGATTCAAGTATTTCCTTGACTCATTATGTGTAGCTCCTCTCTTTAACCTGCTTAATTTTTTTATTATTTTTTAAACGGGATAGAACTATGATTTCCATTTCAGAATAAATCCCAACTCCTTCCATCCACGTTCAGCCAAGCTTCAAAAAGCCACGTACTAAACACTGGATTATTTTCACGGAGTTTCATACAGTTGTCTCCAAAAAGAATCTCAAATTAAAATCTTCCCATAAAACCTTCATAAAAATGTATCCCTAATTCAGGCACGACTGAGGGCACAGCCGGGACTCCGATTTATTCTGTCTACATAAGTGACAGACATGGTATTGGATGAACTAATACCGCTCACCCAATCTTTGTTCAAGGAAATTTGCCATGCTCACCCACCTCCCCAAATTGATAAATATGCAGGAAGTGATTTTGCCAGGTTAGCAAAAGGCGAGGCTGGCGTTATTTTAACGTTAGAGAAGAGCAGCAGCAGTTTGAGGGAGCTACAGGGTGGAGGCCGATATTTCAAGATACGATCTTAGCATCTCGGAGATGCAGTTTCTCCGTATTAAAAAGCCCAAACCAACCAAACAGGACAAGATATTAAAAAAATAATACTAAAAAAAAAAGTGAGAAACCAGAGCCTACAAGATGAATACACAGGCTGTGGTAAGGCATATTACAGTGGTTTGTTTTTTGGGGTTTTTTTTACCATTTCGCAATAGGCGTGGGTACATTTCCTCGAATAAAAGCCCCCTCTTTGTACTCAGATAATTTCTGGCAATGCCACTCCGACCCTTCCTACGTTTGTTCCTAAACCCGAGGCCGGGGCGGAAGGGGAGGGGGCGGAATTCCCTCTCGCTTCAACCTTGGCCGATGCGTCCAGAAGGAGAGAACGCTCCCTAAAACCCGAGCCCATCTCCCCCGGAGATAAAGCCGAGCCTATCCCCGCAAGGTCGGGTCCAAGCCCGGCTCTCCGTCAGCCCCAGGCCGGCGGCTCCAGCCCCGCCCGGCCGGCGCAGCGAACAAAGGGGACTCGTGCGCCCTGGCCCCGGGGGACCCCCGCTTTTAGGGATTCGTGGTGGGTCAGAGGGCAGCGCCGCAGGTCAGGGGAGATTCGCTCCCTTCGCCCCACGCAGCTGCCGCCAGGATTCGGAACTCGAGGCACAGATGCGGAGAGCATCGTCCCCTCACGGCCCCGCGGGGGCTGCGGCCGTGGGGTGCCCCCTCCCCACGATCCGCTCCAGGCAGGGGAAGCTCTTTCGGGGGCTGCATTCGCTCCCCCAAGCAAGTTTCTCGCCTTTAAGATGCGCTGCAAAAGCGCACGAGTCCTTCTGAAATTACGGACTCCTGCTCTAGATTCCCCATTTCAAGCCCAAACTGTATTTAAACCGAGCGAAAAGACTCTCGCTCGGGCTCTTCTGATGCAAATTCGCTCAGAAAAAATAAAAAAAAAATAAAAAAAAATAAAAAAAAAATGGAGCGTTTATCCCCGTGCGGCAGCCGATAAATCTGGGTTTGCACTTTAGAGGTTTCCGAGTTCGGCTCGGCGAGTCCGATCCACCGGCAGGTAAACGGCACCGCGGAACCCTGAGAAAGAAAAAAAAACCCCAAAAACAACCTTGCAGAGGCCGGTAAAGCGAGGGGAGGCTCCTGCAGCGCGTCCGCCGTGCCGTAAATACAATTACAGACACACGGAGCAGAAGGTTTGGGAAGGGGCTCCGGAGCGGCTCCGGCTCCGGGGTTCTCCAGGCGGAGGGAGGGGAAGGGAGCCGGGCCGGGCACTCCCCGCATCCCCCGGGGCTCGGGGGTCCCTCCCGGCCGCCCCCGAATCCCCAGAGAGCTTTCCATCCCGAGGGTTTCATCCTGAGGATCGCTCCGAGAGATTTTTTTCCTCGGACTAAAAGAGAAAGCGGGGGGGTGTAGGGGGGTGGAAAGCAACTGGTTCGGTGAGTGCTGATCATTTCCTCCTGGAGGAAGAGTTATTCCCCTCCAGACTGCCGCTCTCGTTTCCACATGCCGGGGTCAAAATGACAGGTGAGGCAGGTTTGACGTGGTAAAGAGAGATGCTCGTCTTTGTTAGCAGGTTTTTAACAGCGCCGTTCCATACACCGGAGTCAACTTTCGCTCCTCGGCACATCTCAGCAGCTCCCAGTAGGGAGAAAGATGGATAGAAGATAATATTTAACCCATTTAAAACATAACCTTCAACTAGTGTTGTTTCGTCTCACGTTTAAGGGGAGAATGTCAGGATAAAAAAGTTAAACTAAGCTTAAAGACGACACTTTTCGAAGGAAACATTTAATTCTTGTTCCTATTCATTTGTGAGAATTCACCAACCTTCAGGTGCCTCAAGGGAACGAATTGCAGGTTAAAATTATCAGTGCCAGAATGGAGAAGGACAACTAATATATTTCCTCTTTATCCACTAATCTCACTGGAAGGTTCATTTTTCCAGTACACCTGTACCAGAAAAATAAATGTAAAAATAAATGTGCCTTTTGGAAACGTTTCCTTAAGCTTCAAGTTCTGAGCGCACATCAATCACACTTTTAGCAGTACAGTAACGGTATTCAACAAACAAAGGAGTCCCCGAAAATAACTTTAAAGAGCCGAACATCAGCATAAACAAAATATTCACTTGCACGGGATAGCTTGAGATAGAAATGTGGCTACAAGAAGCAGGAGCAGGCTGAGTCCTGAGCTGTGGAACGAGGAGAGTGAGGAGAGCAGTCAGAGCACTGTGTGCAGAACCAGGCTAGGAAACTGCTCCAACTGATGCGAGACTACTCTGGATTTACAAGGCTCCCGATTTAACTAAAATGAAAACACACATCAGGAAAAAAAAGCTTCTTAACACGTTTTTAACAGGGGAGGTTTGAAGCAGCTCAAGTGGGTGCAGCTAAATCCTGAAAGCAACTTGAGTTCTTAACTGCAAAAACTGCAAAAACTGAAAACACACATAAGGGAAAAAAAGCTTCTTAACACGTTTTTAACAGGGGAGGTTTGAAGCAGCTCAAGTGGGTGCAGCTAAATCCTGAAAGCAACTTGAGTTCTTAACTGCAAAAACTGCAAAAACTGAAAACACACATAAGGGAAAAAAAGCTTCTTAACACGTTTTTAACAGGGGAGGTTTGAAGCAGCTCAAGTGGGTGCAGCTAAATCCTGAAAGCAACTTGAGTTCTTAACTGCAAAAACTGCAGAACTGGGTTTAAAACACTGCAGTGCTTTCGGTTCTATTTGTTACAAACCCGGTTTTATACAACCAACACATTTCTCAGAAGAGAACTCCCCATCTGATTGCTCGAAAAAAGTTGAACCCCCAAGAATAAAACAATAGATGCTCATCAGAGCCCCCCTCCCACGGCATCAGTAAACGAGCAGAGTTTGCAGCCGGGGATTTGGGATTTTTTACCTGGTCTCTGCCTCTTTCTCTCCCCCTTCCCTCTGGCACCATAAAGGCAGCATTTACTGCAGGCAGCTCTCATCAGCCCTCACAAACTGCCAGGCTGCAGAGATTCCACCCATCGCATTTATAAGCAGCGAACAAAGGAATGCTTTCAAACTTACAAATGCATAAGTAAACATTTAATAACTTCTTCCCCACCTCATCTTTCCCCCAAAGAGAGAAAACATTGTATCCATCAGATCCACTCCCGAGCCTCCTGTTCACTCCAATAAGTAGGTGTTTTTCTTTTTGCTAGAACAGAAAAACACATCTGCTACGTTTTATATCCAACTTTTTTCTCTTAAAAGATACTTTTACTGCCTTTTGCCTAGCATAGTTTTTGGAACACGTTAGCAAATAATATTTTACCACGGGGAGTGTGTGTTCCATTTTATTTTATAATGCAGATTTGAGGAGTCGTAGCGCTGAAGTTTGTTTTTGTAACCACATGGAGGTTTGAAGCAACAACCACACTCAGGAAAAATACTTGCAGCGGGTGTATATTTGTGCTGGGATCCTCTCCCTCATTTTGCACTTTATGGAAAGCAATCAAATTCAACTTTTCAATATGTCTTTGTACATAAACTATCTGAAATATTCACCAGGAAGGAGTTTAGGTTATCACAGCCTTTCTAATTCCAGGTGTGTGCTTGGGATCCAACCCCAGCTGTCAAACAGAGTCTCCACAAGCAACGGGATAAATGCAGGCACACTGGAAGTCAAAATTCAATTTATTCATTAATGCATCAACCAAATAAAAGTGGTGCCCAGAACTGCAAACATTGTTACAGTGGCACTTAACCCACTCTAGTCACTCAAGTGGTCTTACAAGAATTACTTGACAATACAGACATGCTTAACCTCGTGCTCAGACATCTGCACAGTGAGGGCCTGATTTTTATTCCTTGACTCAACTGAATGCAGCCCTGCCTTAAACAGGTGTCTCACTTTAATTACATGAATAGTCACCCTCAAGTGATGCCACAGGGACACTTTGCCAGCTCAAAAGTCAGCAAACCTTTAGCAGCTTGCTAGACCAAAAAACCCTTCTTTTAAAAAGTGTTTAAAAAGATAAAAATTGCAGATTTCTGTAGTTCTTCCATGAAGTACGACCTAACATTTAAACTGGGATAGTCTCAAGTGACAGGGATACAAAACTACTTTGATGCAAATTGATATTGTAGCAGGAATATGCAAATTGTGCTTAGTTCCAAGTTTTGCCCTTGATTGACAGAAAAGATGGAGCACATTAGGATTAGGAAAATCACTTGGATGGTCAATAATCATAATATCTGCCTCCTGTAAAGTTTTTTTGTGCCTTCTTTAAAAGCATCTGCTAATAGAATCTAAAATAAAATAAACAAAAATATCTAATCTAATCTGACTCTTCCTTATTCTTTCCATAAGGCAAGAAAGAGGCAGTAAAAACCCCCAACATTTACAGCCTTGGAGAGACAGCTCAGCTCTTCTTTAAAGCACATTAAACAAAGAAACTCCAGTTATTTGGTGGAACAGAACTATCAACACACCTCACTCCAGAAAGCCAACAGGATTTCTACCTCAGTACACTGCACTTCAAAAGCTGCCAAATTACACAGGCAGGTTCTGATCCTGAGAAGGTTTGCAGCTGTATCAGAAGCTGATTTCGTGTGACACCAGCTCCTCTCATCAGATCTTGCCACGTTTACTTCTCATAACCAGTAAAAATGCCAAAAAACAAAAGCTCAACACTTAAGTCAGCAGGATCTAGGTTAGTCTAAACATTATCTTCCAGGAGGTAAGAAATCTTCCCAGAGTTTCAGGCCTTCTGCACTATTTAATTACAGTTTACCATTTGAACTGTTTCTTTCATCACTGATTTTAACAGGCTGAACAGCAATGCTTTGAAAGTTTCTCACACCTAAACGGTTCTGATACTTAAAAGGATTTGATCAGCCTGGCTGTAAAACACCACATTTTCATCAGTTAAGTGAGTAAAAAGAATATATTTTACTAAATAGTCTGATACCGTTTCTGTATTTCAAGAGAAAGCTCTGCTTGTTAGACAGAAATGGCAACAGAAATCCCTTCAAATGAAAGCTGCAGCTTGTTCTTACCAGCACTGATCTTGCTGCAGACTGTGAATGGAAGAAAGGAAATTGTATGCCATATGCTTCAACATATTCCAGCCTTCAGATGCTCTGAACACATGCTCTTGAAAACAACAGAGGGTGTTTTCCTTCCCTAAAGCCAAAGAATGCATGTGGACCACAAAGCTGTGTCTGCTCAGGGTGCTCTGAAACCCTCTGAACTTGCTCATCTGCTTTGCTGTCGCTGATGTCCTGTGGACTTGGAATCAGCCAAGGTTGTTTTTTGTTTTCAGAGTCATCTTGAGGCCTGTGAGCATCAGAAGAGTGTTCAGTGACCATTGCTGTGGGTGGGCTGAGCACTTGGCTTGGTCCAATGCATGTCACACATCTTTAAGGCTTGTCACAAACCTGTAAGATTTTCTATCTGCTCTCTGCCTCCCCTGATACCTCCCTTTGGAGGCCAAAACACCAACTGATGGTGCTTTCAACTGATTTTGTGCTTTTCCACCATCCTAGTAGCCCAGCTCTAACCCAGATGAGGTAAAGCTCCTTTGCTGCACTGCTCACAACCCAAACTTCAGAAGAAACAGTGAGGGGAAAATGGGGGTGGAGAGTGCCCAGACAGGGAAGCCAGGAGGAGGAAACAGAACCTCAGAACACTCAGGATGACACAATATCAATAGATGAGGACTTGCTGTTGGCTGACTTTCCCCTTCCCTGCAGTCCTGTTTGGTCAGAGCAGTGCCCAAGAAGGACAGAAGGAAAAAGGGCATCACCCTTCAGCAGTGACAACCCTCAAACCTAGAAAGCACCCGATGCTCAAGGGCCTTGAGCCCCAAGATTTGAATATCTGAGCTCCACAATTTGAGACTCTCACGAGTTTTACTCCAGGATAAAACCTCCCAACGCTGAGTTTTGCCCTGAGCTGTGCACAGAGCCCAGATTAGACCCCGAGGTGAGCAGGCAGTGGGACACACAGAGGGCAGGGCAGGCTGGAGAGCAGCACAGCACGTGCAGCCTGCGGAGGGGAAAGCCATCCCACAGGATGCTTTATGGCATCTCCTGGAGCAGAAGATGAATAATGTTAATGGTGACAGAGCCTACAGGAAATAAAAGGCCTTGGCAGGTATCAAACAGCTCCAAACTTTGCTTTGGCTCCCTGCCAGCTGCCACAGCCAGCCAGCACTTCCCACCCCAGCCCAGGACCAGTGACCACTAAGGAATTACATGGCCTTACTGGTTTTCAGTGAGAAAACAGAGAGAAAACATATTATATTTTCATTTTTAAAAACATTCCCTGAAAAAGAGAAAGGAAGAAATCTGTGTTTCACACACACCTGCCCCCATTTTTAATATATATTTCTAATGGACAAGGAAATTGTTGTTATTCACATGTTCAGCTGCCAAGGCTCCAAACAAGAACATCGGTTGGGAAGCCAATGAAAAAAAAAATCCCTACTTTTATTATCATCCTTTGTCCAAACAGCACAGGAAGGCTCCAACCAAGAATCCAGAGCTCCTCAGTGCTAAGCTGTTCAGAGGAATTTGTGAAGAGTTCCAAAGAGAACTCGAGTGTGAGAAGAAATGAGGCTCCAGGATGAGATAAGTAAGAAAGCAGATTTTTTTCTGGGCATTATTAGTCCTGCACAGCATTCAGCTCAAGCAGATTTGGCCAAGTGGTAACAACCTGCATTTCCAAGCAAAAAAAACTACATTCTATCATTTCCACTGCTATTCCTTTCCTTTTTTTTTTTCTTTTTTTTTTTCAGATTAAGATATATTTGTTTTTCTGTTTAACAGCCTTTTGNCAGCCAGGATAATCAGCATTACCAATCAGGCAAAATACTTTGTATTAACTAATAAGTCATATTAAGAAACACTTCTAATTGACAACTCCAAACCATAAAAGAAAGAAGTTTTCTTCAGTGACCAGTCCAGTCAGATTGGGAGATTGCTTCTGGGAGAACTGACACAGTGAAATTCTTCTGGTTTTCCCTTAGGTTTTCATTTCTTGATTAATTTCCCTGGTTTTGTTGGCCCCTGTAGTTTCAAAAATAAAAAAATTATATCATCCAGTAAGATTCAAATGGTTGTCCCTGCATTATTCAGACCCAAGGTGGCAAACCCCATTTCAGTGAACACCAAGCCCTGTTGCTCAGCATCTGCTGTAGGAAAATGCTGCTGCATCATTCCTGTCCTGGACAAAGTGGGAAAATGGGGAAGTCCAAGTTGCTGCAGGTCAGTGGGATTGGATTTCAGGAGCTCCTGAATCCTGGGACAGTGCCATCCATGGACACATGCAAATATGTCCCCAGGGCTCAATTATTGGCACATTTGCCACATACCCTGCAAAATAACAACATTGAAGAAGTACCAAAGACAGCCAAAACACAAACATCTGTTTTAGGGAACATCCTCGTGGGCTGGGAACACAACAACCTCTGCCTTTCCACCACGGATTGGTGAAATGAGCCAAGGACATTCACTGGGATCAACAGCATCCTCTGAAAACTTGAATCTACTGCACTCACACACTCTGTTCATGCTATGCATGTATAACACGTACATCTATAATATAAAATTATAAAGTTTAGCTTGCCACCACAGGTACAACTTCAGCTATTGATGAAATGTTCTCTCAATTGTTGGAAGGTTTCCACTTCCACATTGTTTGCAAAATGGGAAATACAACTTACAAGCCTTAATAATTTGCAGAAGTCCTGTTTTAGACCTGACCTAATTATTTGGTTAGATAAGAACTAAATATTTGTTCAGCCAAGGTGTTTTAACACCTGCACTGAGTCCCTGTCCCCAGGATCTTGGGTACATTTGCTGTCCATGAGCACCACAGGTGAGAATCAGGGAGCTGATGGGCTGGTGAAGTTTCACCCTCAGTTTCAGCAACAGCAAAGCTGCACTTGGATTCCTGATCCCTCACTCCACAACACACCCCAGCCTTGTCCTTTGCCACAGGAAAACCCCCAGAGCCAGACCAAATTTCTCTTGTGCTGTGCAGGGTGGCCCAGAAACTCCAAATATCCAGGAGCTCAGAATCTGTGTGCAACTCAAGAAACACAGCGTAGAGGAAGTAAAAAGGATGTGTCTGTAGGCTGAGTGTAAAAGAGCAGTCAGTATAAAAGCAGAAGTTCTTTCAGTTGACAGAAGCCAAACATAAAAGATATAAAATCACAGTTCCATGATTTAATCTGTTTAACACAGTTTAAAGCTTTTCAGAACAAAGCAGATAAATTTCCTACATTTCCTCCATATCCTACTACAAAACTCACCCTCAGATCTAGAGAATTCCTAGAAAAGGAAAGGGAGAAGAGCCCCAATCTTGTCTGAAACTTTGCAAAGTCCGAAGGGTTTCTCAGGGAACTTTCTCCTCAGGCACTGAGAGGAGGCAGGGAGAGCTGAATGGTGATAAGCAGCAGCTAATGGTGACAAGGCAGCAGCTCTGACAGCTCTGGGGAAAGGTCTAAAGAGGCCATGGAAAGGTCTTGGAAAAGGATGGAGCAGGGAATAGCAGAAGGAGGCAGAGTAGCTGAACCAAGACCTGAATTGATCCCCCCTGGCAGTACCACAAACGTGGGGAGCAGGGGCCACAGGGGCAGGACATCTCCATCCTACTGCCCAAGCCTGGAAATTCAGGTAGAAAGACAAAACTCAGATCTTTAACATGTTATTAAGGTGGGAGTATTGAGGCTTATTCATGTTTCAAGTGCACAGGTCCAACAATTTGGCTCAGCAGCCCCCCCAACACGAGCTGCTCCTAAGGCTGAACCCCCAACACTCAACTCACTTGTGCAAATTTACCAACAACAAGGAAATGCAAGAAGTTTTGGTGCTGTGCCTCTTATTTCTGCAGGGATTACACTTCAAACACTCAAGAAAAGAGAGGGTTTTAGTGAGTGAGGCAGCACCTGCACATGCCAGGGAGAAGAGGAGAGGTACATTCCCAATTTTCAGATCAGATATGGGGGTCCGTGAAATTTAAGCCACTTGCCTCAAATAATACAGGAGGAAAAGAACTCAGCCCTACTCTCCCAATTTCCAGAGCTCTTTCAGAGCACAACTGCACTTTGCAGCACAGCTAAATGTTATTCAAATTGCTTAGTGTTGGGGAAAGCAGGAGAGGAAAATGCTCTAAAAGAGAAAATAAAAGTCCCTACCATCAGGTATTTTACACTCCGGATTAATTATGCAACAGAGTCAAATATTTAAAATGGGGATTCCTTTCCCAAAATAACGCTGGCAGGAAAGACAAACCTGCAGTTCAAACGCACAGAAATATTAAAATGATGATATTTCATGCACCATTTACCTGGGCAATGCCACCACCTTGTGGTCTGCAGAGCAACTCTCTGCTCCAGCCCCAATCTCTTCAGCAGGGGCTGAACCCGAAGCTGTTGGCTGCTCTCTTCTGGGGGAGCTTTGCTCAAACCCCACTGCTGAACAGCCCTAGCAGGGTGGCACTGATGGAATTTAATTATATACAATTATTAACCACTGTTAGTACCAATGAATACCTGTTCTCAACACATATTACACTCACTCAGCGAGCCCTGAAAAAAAGGCTTTTTTGTACTGTTATTCCAGCATAGATTTCTTTTCTCTCTTCTGAACTATATTCTATTCCAACAGGCTTTCCCACCCAAATTTTCTTTTTCCTTACAGCATCTTGAGGTCGAACTGACCCCCATAAAGTCCTGCCACTCCCCACTTTGAGCAGTGCAGGCACATTCTGCTTCCCAAGTGACACTTCATAGAAATCTCTGCTTGCTCTTTTTGTTGAGAGCAGAAACTCAGCGTTGTGCCTCTATTTTACAGCCTGGAATTGGGGATGATCAGTGCTGCCTGCTCTCCAAGAGGATGGAACATCTCCCTGTGGCCCAGGAGAGTGACTCCATAGCTATGGAATTGCTGCAGCAGCAGCAGAGTCAGATGAAGCAGCACCACCAAAGTCAATCCTCACCAAACTGGAAATATTTTAAGCTCAAGCCTGATTTCTCCCTGTCACAGCACCCTGGTGCCAGCACCTGCAAGTCAGACATCACCTGGAAAGGTGAGGGAACACCTGCATAGCTGCTGGCCTTGGAAAAAAAAACCCAAAACCCAACAAACAACCTAAACAAAACACACACCAGTTACTGCCTGTCTTGGGAGTTAGTGGCAGCCTCTCTGATGAATTTGAAGCACAATTTTGGCTGTTTTGGACACGCTGCCTGTTTCAGGAGCAGATTATCTCCACCAGGCAGTTTCTCTAGGATTGTAACTCGCCCTGCAGGTGACTGGACAAGAGCCCAATTTTAGAGCCCTACTCAGTGAAATTTGTTGAGACATGATGTCCAAACCAGGTTCCACAGAGCCTGGTACACTGGAAGCCTCCCTCCACACCAGAATTTTGTCCCCCCAAGCACAAATGGCAGCACAGGCTTGAAGAGATGCTCTGTACAGAAGGAAAACCTGTCCCCACCATGCCAGAGCAGTTCTGCATAAAGGCAGATTTCCTTCTGGATTAAATCCAGCTTTCAGAGCTTGCACAGATCAAATGGAGGATTAACAATCCCAGGTTTTCCTAAGGAGTTGGACCTTTGCAGTATGACTCAAGATCCTCAGGTGACAGGCAAAAAAAAGGTGGATATCAAACTTCTCATGTTTGGCCACATGACTATTTATTGCAAAATCCATTTCTACTCTAAGTAGAAAAGCCTATCTGAAGCTGCCATAAAGATAAAGAAGTACTTTGGATATCTTGTACTGATAGAATCAAGACATCCTGTATGATGTAAGGCCAGGCTGCTTTCCAGTGCACAAAAGCACTGACAGCAATTTTTCCTGCCCAGATCGACACAGAACTGATCCAGGGTAACATCAGAGCCAAGAACACCTTCCAAGGATGGGACACTGCCAGCCTGCAGCATCCTCCTCACAGGATTACATCCTCTGTTTGTGCTGCAACTCCTGGAAAAAAGCACTGCCTTGCCAGTTTTATGTTTCTTTTACCACTTAATTTTGCACTTACTCCAAAGTGCCAAACAGTCATGGACCTCAGAAAGTTTTACATCAGAGTCAAACTCGTTCCAAAAGCATTGAAAGCTGCTACCCTTCCTCTTCCTTTACCTTGCTGCTTCTCTCACATCTCAGTGGAGCAGCTTCAGAGCCTGTCAGTGAAACAGCCACACTCCACGGGGAAGGGTGCCTGGAGCAGGATATTACAGAATCAGCCATTTACAACTGCTCTCATTTTCTCCAAAGCAGATCGAGACAAACCAGGCTCTTTGGACTGGAAACATCTGCTCTGGGAGTGATTAAGAGCAGTTATGGAGTCATTCCTGTCATTTTCCTTGCTCAGACAAGCTCGAGGGTCCAATTTCTATAGGCATTTGAGCACCTTATTCCCTTGGGTTCCCTTTGAAAGTTTTAGCCCATAAAGTTTTCCCCCTAAATCCCACTGGCATTTGCTACATTCACATGCTGTATTTAAACCCCTTAATCTAAATTACAACCTCTGCAGCCTCTTTACAGCACTCTTAGTACACTTAACACAATAGGATTCTCATCACCATCAGACATTTGCACAGTTATTAGTATAAATATATATATATGGGGGACAAAAAGTGACCTTATGGTCTAGGACTTGAATTTGATTTACAGGCAAGGTAAATAGCTGGCAGAACAAGGAGTCAGCAGGAAATGCTTTATCAAATACAACACAGATAACAGCATGTCTGAATGTTGCTAAATACTTGTATTTTTCAGTATTTCTATGTTTATACTCATATGTTCATATTCATTTATGTTCATATTATATTTCTATGTCTATATATTCTATTGTATTTCTTTGTCTATATTCAAAAAGACCTGAGGGAAGAAAAATCACATTTTGGGGACTTAGAGGTGATCTTAAACACAGGGAAGCCTCCAAACTTCTCTGCAGCAACATTCTCTGCCACATTATGACACAAAAGCCATGCTGGTGAATTTTGTCTCACAAGCAGCACCTAAATATTTGAAAATTTGTCCCTTCCTGCTGAAAGGTGCAACAGCAATCCCTTCATTTTTCCCTGGACTTCCCTGTGCTCCTCCCCACAATTCACCCCACAGTAAAAGCATCTTCCATTTATTATATTCACAGAGAAAAAGTAGAACTAAACCAGAAAACAAAAACATTTGTGGATATTTATAAACTCCTCTTTCTGTTGGTGCTTCACCTCAAGGCACCCCACCAACATTCCTGAGAAGTTTCACTGCTCATCGTTTCAGTTTCACCAATTGCAGTAAACCCCACTAAACAGGAAACAAGAACACCACAAGAAAGGCCAAAGAGTTGTTTTACAGAAAAGAATTTTTCCAGAAACTTTCCTGAGCTGT
>VZUA01092560.1:17596-28484 GCA_013401035.1 Horornis vulcanius
CAGCTCTTTGTGGTGTTCTCACAGCCCTTAAAATGATATTTTGCATCAGGACCTTGAGCTGCCACTGTCAAGGAAAAACATTGCCTTAAGGGCCAATTTCCAGAAGCAATTTCAATTTCAAAACTAATTTATTTGGGAGGAAGCGAATTTGAGCCTCTTCATGTCAGGATTAAATATCCAGTAGAAAATCGGGAGTTTTTATCAGCAGATCAGAGGGGCACGCTCAGATCCTGTTTTCACAGCTGCAGATGCATCGGGCAGGTTGCAAAGGTCGGGGCTGGGGAAGCTTCCATAGGTGGCAGCATTACTGCAGGATTTTAGGGAGAAATCCAGATGAGCAGGATGATGCTCCAGCATCGACGGGTATCTCCCTTATGGGAAAAACCTTCTAGGAAATAATGACTTTGTTTCTGTAGCCTTGTCACCCAGACCAGGCTGCCATTCCAACCTCGAGGAGGAATTTTAAAATCCAACAGGAAAGCTTTGGAATTCTGTCCAAACAAGGCTTAATAGTGAGCTGGATTGATAATTTACAGCTATTAACAGGCTTGTAATTATCAATAAATTTACTTTCAGAGGCAGAATTTGGGGCAAGGAGGGGTTACCCCAAAACAGAGCCTCATTTACAAGGTAATTTTCAGAGTCAGAGTCCCACCACCACCCACACAGGGGGAGCAGAAGCCTCCAGGTTTTCCTCAGCTGCTTAATCAGCTTCACCGTGTGCGTGTGATTCAGAATCCCTCCTTCCCCTTTCTCATCTCTTTTTTTAGGACACTGGTACAGAAATGTCCCAGAGGAAGCTGCCTGTCATCTGTGTCACAGCTTTTGCTCCCCTCTCCTGGCTGATTTCATCTCCAAAAACAAGGAGGAAAAGGCAAAAGTATAAACCAACCCTTTGAAGACATTCCCCACATTGACAGTGGAGACTTGGACCAGAAATCATCCAGGATTTGTGAAATCCCACCTCAAACCTGCCACAGCTGGCACTGTACCCATCCCAAATGTTAAACTTCGAGGACAAATACCCTGAGCTGCTCTGAAGAACTTGGAAGTGTTGCTGGATGATGCCAAATTCCACACAGTGAACACCCAAATGAGAGGAACCCAACCAAGCCTGTCCAGGGTTTCTTTTTGAAGGGATCCAAAACAAATTTCAGAGGTGGGGCGATGAGGGTTTCAATTTTCATTTGAAGTATTTTTGGGGGGATCCTACCTCCAAAAAAAGAAAAAAAAAAAGCCCAAAACCAAAGAAACAAACAAAAAAAAACCCCAAAAAACAGAAGAAAAAAAAAACACCACAACAAAAATTTAACTGAAAACCTCACATAAATTCTCATTTCGACAATAATTTTACCATAAAGGTCAGAAAATTAGTTGTATTTTCTCTAGGTTTCCCTCCTCTCTCACAGCATTTTAACAAGCAGCACCCATTCCCACTAAAAATAGGGAAAGCTTGCGTTTGTTCCTTAGATATTCAGAAAAATTAAGAAAAATCTGATTTTTTGTTTGTTTTCATTACTCTGCAACATCTTCCTCCAGTGAAACTCTTCTCCATAGACTCCTCCCCTCTTTAACTATTACACTAAAATTCCTTCTGTTAAAAACTGACCCAAACCAAGCTGCCATTCCTTTTTTAGTGCATTTCCCAGCCTTTTTCTGAATAATCTCCCTAAAACACGGGAATCCTTCCTGCCATGACCCACGATTATTAGAAAGGGCAGTCACCGTTCCATCCATCAGATCAGTGCTCTGGGAGGTGAGCAAAATCCAGCAGAACGATGATGATGATGATGATGATGATGAATTGATTTTGGTTTCCTTAAAACAAATTGAAAAACGCAACGAGCCTGCAATGAATTGCTCCGTCTACTCCGCGGACCGAACTTAATTAACTATTTAATTAAGCGAGGAACGAACGTGGTGTGGGTCATGCCTTCCTCATTTTCTCCTCCCCTCCTCCCTGCATCCACTCGAGTTTTACGACACAGAGGCCTCTCTTTGTCACAGCTGCGAACAGTGGCAGCATTGAGTGATGCGCTCATGTGGCCAAAAATAACCCAGCGAGTGTCCCCTCAGCCCGGGGGCATCGGCAGCATCGCCAGCTCGATTGGCACGGCCCTGGAAACTCGACACCTTCCCAGATGGGAAATAAAAACACCCAAGAGTTCTCTGTGTGCGTTTAAAGGGACGATGGCTTCGTTTTCCACCACGTGTTTGGTGTTTTTAAGGAGGTTTTTAGAGCTCAGGGAGTTGTTTTCATTGTTCTTAGCTGAATTCCAGCAAGGGTTATTGTTGCCTGCCTTTGATTTCCCAGTTTTATGTGGAATCATGGAATGGTTTGGGTTGGAAGGGACCTTAAATCCCATCCATGGCAGGGACACCTCTCAGTGTCCCAGGGTGCTCCAAGCCCTGTCCAGCCTGGCTTTGGACACTTCCAAAGGAACCTCAGCATCTCTGGGAATTCCATCCCAGCTCCCCACTACCCTCACAAGCAGTAACTGCATCCTAATACTTCATCTAAACCTGACCTCCTTCATCTTCTGACGTTTTCATCTTGTACTCTTTTATAATTTGTCCGAGATCACATAAAATGTTATGCAGAATTCATTTTGCACCTAGATCCAAAAGACTTTCAGGTCTTTCTTAACAAATAACAATTCTGGTCTTTCATGTAGCAATAAGAAGTCAGGCTCCTGAACGTTAGGTGCACTAAGATGTCCAAATGCATGGATCCAGCTAAAGAAGCCATTATTGTTCCTTCTTTTAGAAAAAAAGGAAGGAAGAAATGAGATTATTTGCTTAGCTGGCACAACAAACACAAAATAAAACAGGGAACAAAATCCAGATCACTAAAGTTCCTTGTCAATCTTCTAATGAAAAGCTCACCCTTCATTTTCGTAAAGCAAGGATCGGTCTCTTTTTGATCTGTGCTGTGATCTTCTCCACCAAACAGATTTCAAAACCTACCCCAGAAGTGGTTGCACTTCTGTGCTACATGAAGCAGATCCTTCAATAGATACAACTACAATTTGTAAAGCCAAAAGGGCAGTTTCAGCTTAAAAATAGAATCATTGGGATTGCTGATTTCTAGGGAATAAAGCTTGTTTCCAAGACTGGTGAACTTTTTTTTTACCTTCACATTCAACTCTAGAGTGATTTTTCACATGATGCAAGTGAAAACACTGGCCTGGATTATTCTGCTGCTGCAGATCAGAACAAAATGGAGAACAAAAATATTTAACAGTGCATGTGGCTGTACCCTCTTTAGGAGTGCTGGAAACATCAGAGACTGGGAAAACAAAGGTTTGAGAGTTTATTCCTGCTGTCAACAGTCCAAGGTGGGTTGGAATGCTCCTCATGGAGCTCTCCATTTGAGTTGTCTCATGGCCAAAACCACATTTCCAAAGGCAGGGAGCAGCACTGGATAAAAATCCTCCAGGTTGATGCAGAGTTGGGGATGTCAGGTTGGGCCCTGTGGATGGTGTTTTCCAACCCCCTGTTTATTGCTTCCCCAGCCTCTCCCTCAAGGGAACATCCCATCACTCCTGGAGGAACGTGGCAATGAATCCACAACTGAACACATTTCAGATTTCACAGGGCTCTCCTGGTAAACCCAGCAGCCATCCCCAGGAGAGCAGAAGCAGGTGCTCATTCCAGAGGAGCCCCATTTGATCTGGAGCACTTTCAGAAGCTGTGGGGATGGCAAAAGCACCTCCAGCTCGGGAGGGAAGGAGTGGGCAGGCTCTGGGAGCTGCACATTTGGCAACGCTGGATGAAACTGCTCTGCTGCTACACCCAGGCTGTTTGCAACAGCTCTGCTGATGCTGGCACTGCACGGGGAAAGCAGGAGGAGCAGCAGGCAGAGGAAGGATCTATTTCAGGCTGCTGCAAAATGAACACTGCAGCTTCACTCTCTGTGGTGGCTGCTCTGGTTTCTCGGGGCAGAGCCAAAGTCCAGTTGTCTCCTCACTGTTCCAGAGAACAAGGGAAATACAGAGCTTTAAGCAAACAATTGCCTCCTTATGCAATGTCCCAGCTGATGCAAGGAGAGGAGCTCTGAGCAAAAAACACGGCCAAAGAATGAGAAAGCAGGAAAATGAAAGTGGATATGTATGTGACTGAAGGGATGAAAGGTTGGTTTTGAGCAGAAGGGAGGTGTCAGGGCTATGGTCCCTCACTGCTGGCTGCTTCCTGAGGACAGAAGTTTTCATGTGTACTTCAAACTGAAGTTGTGGTTAATGTGTTCAAATTACCTGCTACGAAGTGGGGTTTAGATGCTTGGCTTTCAAAATGACCTGATTTTTAGAGGGTCCAGGTAAACCAAAGTTTTGATTGCAACAACTGCTTTGTTGTCACATCATTCTGCTGAGGATCCCTGAAGAATCTGCCTGTTTCCATAGTGTTGGGTAAGAGCAGGCAGAGAGGATTTTGTAACTTTTACATTTTATTTTTATGCTGGGAAGGGAAGTTTTCCAAGCTTTGAAATGTACTTTTTTTTTTTTCTACAATGCAGTAAAAACTAAGGCCTTTTAAAACCCTTTTGTTGTTGCTTGGCAAAGTACAGAGAAAGGAGTCAGATTTTGCTGATGATGGCCAGCAACAAATTTAATTAGGGCACTGGTTTTCAGTGTGACAGACTAAGTTCAAGAACTTGGGCAGAATCAAGAAGAACAAGAACTTAAATTGACCTCCTTGTGTATAGGAAACCCTTGCTAGAAAAAATCAAAACACTGTACCTTCCCTTCTTATCTTAGACCATTTCATGGAGATCACAGCCTTTCTTTAAATAAAATGTTTTAATTAGCTTTGTCTCCAGGTATGGTACAATATACCTGCTGTCAATATGTTTGATTAAACTTAATATTGTGCTCACAGTATTGACAAGAGCTGCTCAAACACACTCTGAGAAACCAAACACTGTTTTGCTGAGCCCCAAATGTTCCATTTGAAGCACTGCAAGTCCTTAAACTTTCACATTTTGCCTGTAACTGATTCATTGTTCCTGCAGCCTTTCTTTTATAACCACTGGGAACACAACTGATCAACTTCTTGTTTTCCCAGAGCCCCTGCAGAGTCCAGGGAACTTCCAGATTCTGGGAAATATTCCTAGTTTGGTCCAGTTTTTGAGAGAAGTTTCTCCCAAACCAGAAATACTCTTGCTTTTTGGGTAGAGGGTAATTTTCTGTCACTGAATATTTATGTGCATTCTTCCGTGGCTCAGATTTTTCTGGAGTACAGCTCTGTACTTTCAAAGAGCAGCTCTCATTTGCCACCCACTTTCTTATCACTCTTGCAACTGTGATAAAATATGGAATGTGGAAACTGACTTATTCTAACCTTGTGGTTTTGTCCATCAGGGTTGTTCATCCTTGGATTCAATGTCACCAAGAGGAGATGGTTCTACACAAAAAGCAGAAATGAGGACTTGGCAAGTCTGGTCACACATTCTTTGTAGTTGGATTCTCTGCTGTCCAGATGGATGTAAGCCTTGATTAAGGTGTTTTCCACAGATAAATCATTTTAACACCATTTTTCCAGTGTGTATTCTCTGGAGTTTACCAGGTCCAAACTCACTGTGCAGGCAAAAATTCAACTGCATTTTCTTGAAGCTGTAAGCAGCTGAATATTCTTGGAATGTCCATTGCTACAAAATTTAATCAGAATTGATCACTGAGTCAGAAGTTCCTATGTGGAAATAGAGAAACAGGAATTTATCTATAGAGCTAGAGAGCATGATCATAATCCTCGTGTTGGTTGAAGCAATGGGGATAGGAGAAGTTTACTTTTAATCTCAGTGACCATAAAATAAAAACAATGACACTGCAGAAATGTAGCTTTACCCAGTGGTCTGGCTCAAGGCTGGGAATAACACTTGGAGCTCCATGAAAACTCTCCTCTGCTGTTAAGCAAAGTGAAAAGGAGTCAACCTGAACCACTTTTTAATAATTAAACCTTGCACTAGTGGCTCAGATGAACTCATTTCTCTTTGCATGCAGCGAGCTGGGCAGATGTTCTGTGACTAATTATTGCAGCTCAGTGCAGTGCTCGTTAGACATTATCAGCTGGATCTTGTGTCCTTGTGTGACCACATTCTGAATTCCACCTGGGTTATAGGGATGGCTCTTTTCAAAGATCCCTGGATGCCTAATTCTGGTATTCTGCACACTTGTGTTTGCCCAAGAATAGTTAGAATGAATTGATAGTAAAGTATCAGTAAAGGACTTTTTACTTTCTATCCCTCCATCCCTCTTGGAGTCATTTATAAATCATCTTTTGATTTAAAAAATAAATGGCTTTTTCCCCTGGGATAGACATACCCAGATCTCTCTGCTGATGGGCAAAGCAAGAAGCAGGATCATGTCAAAACCAGTATGTACAGGGAACCTCAAAGGTAAATTTATTCTGTTCCAGGCAGTGAAGTGCAAAGATGATACAGGCACAGGAAGGGAAAGGAGAGAAGGTCAATAAGGAAAGTAATTCAGAGCTTACTCTTGTCTTGTCTTACTCTTTTAAACAGTCTCTAGGTTTGGCCAATTAAGAATCACATTAAACAACCTTCCCTTTTCCTGTTTCTCAGGGGTCCTCCCTGCACAGCTCCTTTGAGCTGTATCTTCTGCTGCAGATCACAGACACTTTACAATCCTCCCTGAAGAAAAGGCCACCTTCTCCTCCCTCATGGCAGCACTTGGCTGTGGCAGCACCACTGTGATGTATTGCCAGGCTTAATTACAAATAACTGAGCCTTTCATTGGTGTCTTATCATTAGCCTCCCATTTGCCAAGTTGAGAATGACACTGGCTGAAGCACGAGCACATAATTCAGTGATCAGAGTTCTGAGTTTGGAAACCACACTGGAGTTCCTTGGCCCTCTGCATGCAGCAGAGGAGCTCACACAGTGCAGTCAAAATGAGAAGAAAATGTCTGGGCTTGCTGGAACTTTTGTCCTGGATTTGCTTCTTTGAGGCATAAAAGTTTGGATTTTGAAGGGGAAGGGGAGAAAGTGAAATAGGGGAATATGAGGGAAATACAGAAGAAGGAATGGAAAAGCATGGGAAGAACAGATCTTGCAAACATTGAAAGCAGCTTTTAGACAGTCAGGTGGATACTCTGCTCTCGTGAGACCCCACCTGCAGAGCTGCCCCAGCCCCGGGTCCCAGCACAGGGAGGATGTGGAGGTGTTGGAGAGACTTCAGAGGAATCACCAGGATGATCAGAGGGCTGGAGCAGCTCTGCTGGAAGAAAAGGCTTGGAGAATTGGACTTGTCCAGCCTGGAGAGGAGAAGCTTCAGGGTGATCTAATTGCACCTTCCAGTAGATGAAGGAGATGGAGAGAGACTATTTACAAAGGCCTGGAGTGGCAGAAGGGGGAAATGGCTTCTGACTGCCAGAGGGAAGGGTGAGATGGGATACTGGGAAGAAACTCTTCCCTCTGAGGGTGATGAGGCCCTGGCACAGGTTGCCCAGAGCAGCTGTGGCTGCCCCATCCCTGGAAGTGCCCAGTGCCAGGTTGGAGGGGCTTGGAGCAACCTGGGATGGTGGAAGTTTTCCCTGCCCATAGCAGGGGGTGGCACAGGATGATCTCTAAAGTCCCTTCCAACCCAGACTATTCTATGAATCTCTGATTCTACAACTCTTATAGCTCAGCAATAAAAGAGAATAGAGTTCTATACATGTAAAAATTCATGGCTAAACTCAGGATACCACACCAGGCTCAGGACAAATGATACACAAATCAAAACCAAATTTCTTTAGACTCTCAAAGCTGTCTTTCAGATTTAGCCTAGTTTATAAAGCTTTTCAGGGCAAGGATGAAATGCATTTTTAAATACCAGCAGTCATGAACAAACACTGAGAAAGTTGTCTAAATTTCAGCAACAGTTCAGAAGTTTTGACAATTCAAAATGTTTGCAGTCAAGTGAAAAGCCAACAAGGTTTGGTAAGTAACAGACAACCCTTTAGCGAGTTTTCCTCCTCTGATTATGTGATGGAAGAAAATTGTCACTCAGTTCTAGAGACGTTTCCATCACTCCTCTGGACTAACACAAGCTGTGTGTGCTCAGTAGCTCTGAAATCGTGTCTGTAAGCAGCGAGAGAGAAAGAAAAGTGAGGAACCTGAGGTGCAGAGACCTTCCAGGAGTCTGGACTTCAGCCTACTGTTAGCACACCCTGTCACTGCAGTTCTCCCTAATTAAAGCAGGATGACAAGCCTGTAAGTCTGATTCATCACCTACACCATCATTTACCTCAATACAGAGAATCTGCTCTAAAAAAATCAGAACCTCTGCCCTGACTCCCTGCAGGGCTGTCACACCTCCAGGCTCTGTGCTCCTGCAGGATTCTCAGCACCATCCTCTGCTGCTTCCAGGACCCCTCCCCATCAGACAGGGCTGAACTCTGGCCAGGAGCTGCCTCTGGGGTCCCAGGGGACAGGGCACTGCCACACTGCTCAGCAGCCAGAGCTGAGGCTCCTTCAAAGGCCCTTTCCCCAGGGGGGTCTCCCCTAACACATCCTCACTCACAGCTGTGCAATCCAAGGGGATAAAGGTAAGAAATGTGATTACACCAGGGCCAGAGCGCACTAAGGGTGGCAGAGAAAATCACACCAGACAACAGGAGGTCACGTTTCCTTCTGCCCCCAGTGGAGCACCTGCTCTGCACTGGAAGGAGTGAGTGAGAGAATCACAGCCCAGTGTGTGCTCCGACTCCAGCCCCAAAGGTCCCTGGTCCTCAGAGCAGGAGATGAGTTGATTTCGAGCCTGAGTGCCAGGAGCTGTTTTTAAACACTGAATGTTTCAGTGAAAAGCTGCTCCTCTGAGGAGTTAGGGGCTATCATCCCCAGTTTATTTCCAATTAAAAGTCCAGGGACAGAATGCGTTTGCTCAAGGTCTCCAAGGGAACCAGCAACACAGCAAGGATTAGAACTAAGGATTTCCTGTCCTATCTGCAAACCACACCTCTCTCCTGTTTACAATGTGAACTTATTCCCAAGCAGAAAAGCCATGTGAATGGAACAATTAATTCTGCTATTTCGGCCTCCCTTCCTTCCCTTCTAAGTTCATTCCTGGCATTACCTTCAGGTCCTTGCAGACCTGGTACCAGAAGAACTGTGGGACAAAGCAAAGCAAGAAAAGAACATTTCAAAATAAATTTTTCAGCTGCAAATACTTGAATTTTGATTTATGTACTTGTTTGCTTAATTATATTTGAAACACTTTAGAAATACCCTCAAAATATGCTGCTCTTGTTAGTGAAAAACGCAACCAAAAGGTGAATGAACTCCTAAACCAAGGAGAAAGTTAATGAATGACTAATCAAAAGTTACCTGCACATGTCATTTTTTGCACACATGACTTGAGCAACACCAGAGTGATAGTGTTACTACTCAGAGTAAGTTACTATCAACAGAGTTTTAAAGAGATAATACCTTTGCTTTCCTTTTTTTTTTTTTAAGTCAGATTTTCACATTTCCTGGAATCAAGAGCTAAAAGCTCCTGGGAAAAATATAATCTGAAAATTTCTCATGTCTTTCTATGATTCCATGGCTCTGGACATCAGTGTGTTCACACCTTTAAATACCATGGGAATTTGGTAACACCAAGCTGATTGCAGTTGTCTAGAGCCTGAGATCAAGGGCAAGAGCGCCTCAGCTCAAAGCCTAAAGTGATATTTTACTCCAAATTATATATTTAATCATCATTCCCCACCATCCACGGTTTTTAAGGAGCATTTCTTCTGGCAAAGTGGGATCCTTGATGTGATAAGTTGATACTCCCTGCTAGCGCCACTCAGAGCTACCAATTAACTTCTTACTGCAAAATGCTACTAAAATTACAGGCTCCTTCAAAGTGCAAAAACATGATTCCAAGGAGCTGATCCTGCTCCTTTTAGACCAGTTGGCTTTTTAGGTGTGTTTTAGTAACAACAGCTTCAGTGATACATGCAAGAAAACTACAGGGCTTGTATTTACATCTCCTTTTTGAAATGCACCCGCACAGGTGTAATTCTTCGAGCTCCTACTGAAGGATAATAGCTTGTTAATTAATGTGTAAAAGCACTTTGCCTTAGAAAGAATCTAAAATAGAAGATGTGAAAGCCCACTGTTAAAAATAACAGGGAAATTCTATGGACAGCAGTGGTTTGAACATGCTTGCTTTTCAGTTTCTTGTTTTTTTTAAGCATAAATGTTTCATAAAAGCCTCTGAGGTTTTTCTTTCACTTATTTAAATCACCTAGGCAGGTTTATTAGTAAGGTAAAATTAATATTTCTTTTCCCTCAATAATCCTGCAATTCTTCACCCCCCCAAAAAAAACCCAAAAAAGAGAAACATTTCTGGCCATTAGAGTTTAAAGGCTTAAAAAGCAAAAACAACCCAACCCCAAATGAAAACTCCTCAAGGCCTTTGGAGTTGTGTACCCTGGCTCCTCCCCTTCCTGCAAGGTGATGGGGATGACTGAAGCTCTTCTCACTTCAGGGTTGCCTGTGCTCCTCCTTCTGTTATCTTCCTTTCATTGATCTAAACCTACTCAAAGAGCCAAGAAATGTTAATTATCCCCTTTCTAAAGACTGAATCGGAGAAGGAGACTTGAACAGCTTTTAAAGTATTCTCTGAGTATGGATTTATTGGCTTTTGTGTAACTTGATTTTGTCACTGGTACAAAGAACCTGCGTTTTCAACTGAAGGATCTGTTTCTCTGTTGGGTGCTGAAATTGGGGCTGGAAAGGGCTAAAGCATCCCTCACCCTTAGGCAGGAGCAGCTCTACTTGCCCTGTTCCCAGGAAGGGAATCTGCTCTTAAGAGTGCCTTGTAATAGATGTGCTGCAGGTATTTTCTGGCAATGCAGTTCAGTATTTAATCACTTTTCTTAGAATAAAACCACTTTGTGAGGG
>VZUA01092560.1:48295-58510 GCA_013401035.1 Horornis vulcanius
AAGAGGAAATAGAATTCAAATGACACCCCAGCCTGCCTGTAGGTTTTTTGTCACTTCAAGTGGCTGCTGCTCCTGAGAGAAATGGCCCTTCCTGGTACCTCTGCCAGTCACTGCTTTGAGCTGAGCCAGGTGATCCCTGAGCTCCAGGGTTGTCACTTGGGGAAACCAACCCCAAAGGCAATTACATGTCTTGGGTTCCTTTTGGATTGATTTTATTCCATACCAGCTTCTGCAGAGTTTATTTGTGCAACTCTCAGCAAATGTTTGTGGTGGGATAGGTGCTGGTTCTACAGGAATGGGATAAGAGGTGAAAGGATGGATTGCTTCTCTTGGAGACTTGATAATGGTTTTAAGGCAACATGGGAAACTGGAAATGGGAACAATTCAGCCTCCTCCTCAGCCTTTTCATGTTGATAGGTGATACCTGCTCATTCATGGTCTGCCTTTCACATGAAAACTCTTCTTTCAGTGCACTGACATTCGTATTTGAGGACATTTCTTCTCACAGATCATTATGAACAAACAGCAGTTGAAGTTGAAGCCTACAGTGTTCATTATATAGCCCAGCAGTGAGAAAATGTCACTGTTTATAGAGGTAATAGTGAAACATTCATAAGCTCTTTTACTGGAATGTGGAACTGGCAGGAATGGCTTTTTGCCCAGGAGTTTAAAACTTTCTGTATAATCCTTCTGCCTTTTCTCAGTCAGATCTTCTCACAGCTTCATGACATTGTTTTGATTTAGTTTTATTTGTTTGTTTGTTTTAAGCTAAATCTTACACTCCTCTTCTTTGTGTGTGTGTTAAAGAAGTATCCAGGGCCTTTCATTTTCTTCCAGACCTTTCTGGAAGTGGTAACCTGCTCTGGAAAGCAGCAGGAGCTGGCAGCAGGGTTGTGTTCCTGCAGCAGGACACGTGCTGTGCTTAACCCAGCTCAGTAATGAGACGCCTCAGAGGAAAGTGCAGGAGGAAGACAAAGAGCATTTGAAACAAAACAAAATCACTCGGATATTCTGCACATGGGGTTGTTGGCTCCCTGGAGCTTGGGGATGCTTTTGCTTGATGTGACCTGAGGAAGCTCATCCCAAGCCTGGGAGTACCAAACATCTGCCTGTTTGTGGAGGATGCTCCTCATTCTGCTGGCTCTAAACTGGCAGCAACAACTGTGCAACCAGGTCACGCCTCTGCTGGTGCAAGGCTGGTGCAGGGTGTTCCTGCGCTCTGCTCAGGAGCACGTCTGCCTCAGAAAAATGCCATGGCAGGGTTGTATCCTGCATTTCCTTCCTGCTGCTTGCTCACTGTCCTTCTGAAGGAGTTGTCAAGAGAAGCTTTTCTTCGTGCCCATAGATTTGTTTAGGTATACACTGAAATTCTTTTTCTGGGGTTTTCTGTTGCATTCAGCTGGAAGTTGTTTGGCACCTTCCAATTCACGCTTGTTCTAACCAGGGTCTTTGGTCTGACGTCCATTTTCTTACAGAGCTTTTACTACTCTTTTACTTTTTGCCAACTTAAAAAGTTTAAATTTAAATATCATTATCCCAGGGACTGCTGGGGAGACTGAGAGACTGATGGAAGACTAGAAATGGAGATAACTGAAAGCAATTACCTGCAGTTATCATTTTAACCCTTCCCTGCTTTATTTTCCTTGCTTGTGAGACCTGGGTGGTGTTTCCTATAAATGAAGTTCCAAAGCCTTTGATAGTTTCTTTGTAATGATCTTTGACATCCTTGCAGGACAGTAACACTACCAAAATACTTTCTAGCTTTTTTATATTTAAACATATGTACAACATATATAAACAAATTATATATATCTGTATAACTGTTATGCAACTCTTCCAAAACCCACAGAAAAGGTCCTGGTCTATAAAAAGACATTTGAAACAAACACTTAAAAATAAGGGTTGGCATTTTGTTCAGATTAGTAGACTATATATAATTTTAAGAGGTGTTATAAATATGCCTTGGAGTTGTCAAGATTCCGTGTGTTAGGAATCTCAAAGTCCAGGCCAGAAATTAGCATTGGCTTCTGTTTAATAATGATTTTTTTTTAAGAAGCTGAGGCATGTATGCTTGGGCCAGAATAGAAACACAGGAAAGCACTTGCCAAGGTGGGGGAAGAAAAGGCAACTGGGCAAAGGGAGATTGTTCTTTAAGGCTCCAAGTGCCACTAAAGATGGCATTAGGTATTAAATGGAACTGATAGCTGAGTGAGTGACCAGAGTGAGGGAAGTAATGGGAAATTTTGATCCTCCAGTCACTTCAGAGAGCTGTGTATTTATCTCTGCTGGAAACTTCAGTTGTACTTGTGACCTTCACAGGCCCTGTGCTCCCCGGCAGGCTGCCTGAAATTCAGCTGGAGAGTGGCCCTTCCTCCTGCCCTCCCTCCCTTGCCTTTCTGGTAGGCAAGAGGAATTTCTGATTTCATTTTCCTTGCTTAGAAGGAGGCACTTCGTGCATTGTCCAGGCCACAACAGCCTCCTGCATTCTACACAGCAAGATTAAAAGCCTCCAAATGTTTGGCCTGAGCTTTGCACCTGAAACAAATCCTTTGGTCAAAGAATGTGTTAGAAGAGTCTGAAACAGCAGGGTAGTTTTGAGGAGTTGTTTTTTAAATACCTACAACAGGAATGCACACCAAGTCGCAGAGTTCTAATTTTGAAAGGGATTGCCAAAGTATTCTATTTTTCTGTAATAGTACAATTACTAAATTTTAACCTGCAGTGTGTGTTTTGGATTGGCTTCAGCAAAGAGAGAAAATGAAGCTATTGCAGAGCTCTGTAGCTTTCTCAGTGACAAGAAAGGCATTGCCTGAAGGCTTCTTTTCTCTACGTGCAGAACAATGGCCCAGTATGTTATTTCCAAATATATTGTTATTTGCAAACAGAACAGCAACCCCTGGCTGCACTGTGCTCTGCAGCCTATTGAAATTCTGGCTGTGATTCCAGCAGAGATTTTTCCATAAATAGCTCTGTACTACTTGGGAACACAAACAAACCCTGAAAAGATCTGAAGTAAGGTCTGCTGAGGGACTGTTTAGCCTGTTATTAGTGTGTACTTCAGGGTAGATATTGTGGTGGATGTGAGGAGTTTTTCTATAGGGTTATGTGGGGGCTGTCAGCAGTAATTAAAAAGTAAATAATTACCAATCAAACTGATCCACGGTCTTGAGCATAGGGGGGAAAGGATAATAAAAATTAATAAGTAGAAGCAAGTAGATTTTCTTTCTGTTTGTTTGTTTTTTGGGGTTTTTTTGGGGGGGTTTTTTGGGTTTTTTTGGTTGTTTTTTTTTTTTTTAATAAAAGCTATTAGACAATGACTAAGCATTAGGTTAGGGTTCAAGTAAATACAATCTGAAATTAAACTTATTTATTCTTTCCATGAACAGACATCCAAAATTTGTACTGATTGGATGTTTGTTATGTGAATTAATATGTGCACTAAGAAATGGGCTGTATTTTCCAGTGCTGTGTAGGTAAACACCCACTTGAGTAAGTAATACAGTAATATTTTATAGACTATTCAGTTATAATTGGTGTAAGCTGTCTTGAGTAATTTGTATTCTTGTGGAGAAACTTGTAAACATTCTGTCAGTTGGAAGAGGTGAATAAATACTTCTGTTTTGCCTGGGTCACAGGGCTGATTCTCCGCTGCTCCTGTTGCTCATAAACTTTTTTTCTAAGAAAGAAGAAATCCCCTTTGAAAAGCAAAGAGCACAAAAATAACTTTGGCATTTGAGAAATCCCTGCTCAGAGTGGGGACTCTGGAGTGTCCCCAGCCCCTGGTGATCACAGCAAGTGCATTTATCAGCTGTCAGACAGAGTGAGGGTGGCATCACTGAGCCCGGCCCCACAGGAGCTCGTTGGGAGTTTCTCTCCCTGCAAATCTCTCAGTTGTACCTGCTGCTCCTCCTGATGTTGATTCCAAAGCTTCACCTGTGGCCACCGAGCTGGCTCAGAAGGGTCTCAGATCTTCAGTGCCCAGAGCCTTGGGGATGTCTGAAGTGACCTCTGGTGAAGGAGCAGCTGCTCTGTGGGTGTGGGGTGCACACAGGGCTGCACTGGGAATCACTTCTGAGACAGCTCTGAGGCTTTGTGCTGGTCACTGGGATAACCTGGAGTCACAGGATCCTGGAATAACAGGATAATGACCTGGAGTCAGTCACAGGATCCTGCAATGGTTTGGGTTGGAAGGATCCTAAAGCCCACCCAGTGGGCAGGGACACCTCAGGCTGCTCCAAGCCCCATCCAGCCTGGCCTGGGACACTTCCAGGGATCCAGGGGCAGCCACAGCTTCTCTGGAAATTTAATCCCAGCCCCTCCTCACCCTCACAGGGAGGAATTTCTTCCCATCATCCCATCTTGACCTACTCTCTTTCAGTTTGAACCCATTCTCTTTTGTCCTGTCCCTCCAGGCCCTTGTTAATAGCCCCTCTCCATCTTTCTTGGTGGGAAGAACAGCTTAACTGCTGACACCCTTTTCTTTTTGAAGGCCTAGGTGTTATTTCTGAGCTTGTTCACATTTTTTTTAATTTCATGAACATTCTTTTTCATTCCTTGTAGGCACATTGAGAGCAGCTCCCTAAGAAACTGGAAGTATAAATAAAGCTGCTCCGCACTCCAGCAAAGCAAGGAGTAATTAGCCTGGTTTGCAAAACAGATACATTGCCAACATATTTATCACAGAAAAAAGAAATAAAGCTTCTATAAGACTCAGTCAAATACTTTTAATGCATTTTGGGGAATCCTTATACTCTGTATGACTTGCATTTCAAAGCATGTCTTAGGAGAATTATGGAGCACTTGTGTGAGCATTATGGATAAACCCTGAGGAGCCTTGAGAGAATGAGCTGTGGCTTAGCTCTGTGCATACAGGTTTTCCAGGGAGTGGTGGCTTGAGATGGAGTCTCCTGAATCTTTATAGATTCCTAGGATGTGCTTTATCTCTAGGTCAGCAGGGATGTTTTCTACAGCTCACAAATGTCAGAAATAGACATTTAATTTCTTTGTTTCAGCATAAAGTTTATTCTGGAAAATCAGTTAACATGAATTTTTGTCTTCAGCGGTGCTGAAATTGAGTTGTTACCCTCTTGGAAATTAGATAGGCAGTTTTGCTGCAGCTTTATTGATGATAGGTTGTAAGTTAAAGCTCTGCAGGCAGAAAAGATGTTGGAAAGAGTAATGTACCAGAGTATTAAAACCAGGCAAATGCTGTGTTAGAGGAGAAATAATCAAATCTGTTATTTATAAGGTTTTTGTCTCAATTCTCCTCCTATTGCTCAACAAGTCCCAGTTGTGTGAGTGATAGTGACAGAATGTTCAGGCACCTGAGGGGATCTCAGATGAAGCAATTGTGGGCATGAGGTTGGTTCCTGCTGGAGTTAATTTTGTTCCCCTATAATTAGATGTGTATGATCTGTATGCAATTGTACAAAGGACAGAAATGATGAGTAACTCCCCACTAAATTCTACACAATACAAATATAACTAAACCATTCTGTCATCTTTGTCTCAGAAATCAGTGTAGGCTTTGGTGGCTGAAAGTGTTTCTGAAATAACTAGAACTGGTATGGATTGTGTATGGAAGTGTTTCTGAAATAACTAGAACTGGTATGGATTGTGTATGGAAGTGTTTCTGAAATAACTAGAACTGGTATGGATTGTGTATGGAAGTGTTTCTGAAATAACTAGAACTGGTATGGATTGTGTATGGAAGTGTTTCTGAAATAACTAGAACTGGTATGGATTGTGTATGGAANTGGTATGGATTGCACTTAGTGCAGCTGCTGTGTTTAAAGGGAGACTGTGTGGCTGAAACAGGAAAATTCCAAGGAAAGGAAGCTCTTTCTTGTGTAATTTAGCCAAATTATCTCTATGTTGCAGTAATACCTAATGTTTTATCTGTATTCAAAACTGTAGAAGCAGAGTACCCTGACACTGCCAGTCCCCCTTCAAACAAACCACAGATTTCATATTCTTACCTTTTAGCAAATATTTCCCTTGGGGATAAAAGAAATTTGCTTTTAGGTAGAGTTTTATTGCTGCAGCACCAAACACCATGTGTATGCTCATTTTTTTTTTCAGTGCATTTAAAGAAGGTTTGGTTCTATGACTCTTGTGGACTGTTAAAAATTTTGTTGGTTCCCAGAATTCTTGTGGCACTTGATGGAAGCTTGAGGTTCTGGGCTGCTTTCCATCCAAACAGGGACACAATTTCTCCAGGTTAGTTGTAATTGATGTGGCCTGTGATGGTAACAGGGCACAAGCAAAGCTAGGCCAGGTACCCAGGATGTCAGATGGATTTTTATGGTAGATGGTGTTATGAAACAAAGTAAATTAAGAATCATAATGCATTTAGGTTTTTAACACAAATGTTGCTTAGGTGGGATATTTAATCTATTTTGTGTGTCTGGTTTTTTTTTCCAATTTCCCATCAAACTCATCCTTTCTCAGGGGTGCATAGCCTCTGATTGTGGTGTTATCCAACCTCTGGCTGTTCCCAGCCTTTTTTTGGTAATCCCAGACTGTGAGTGAAGAGGAGTTTTCACTGTAATTGAAAGGGGATTGATGCAACACTGAGTGTGACACATCCTCAGTAGGAGGGCCACTCTTCTTTTCCTCTTCCCCCTCTGAAAATAGATTTAAGCTTCAGGAGCTGGAAGCTCTCAGCAGCTGAATTTTGTGATGTCAGGAAACTGAACCCCACAGTAGATTTTCCATCAAACAGGTGCCTGGCATTTAAAAATGCTGAAATGCTGGATTTACTCCTGATTACTTTTTTGTTTAAAAGCAGAACAATTCTGCTTGGAAGGAGCAAAGCTTGTGGACAGATTGAGCCCTTTAAAAAAATTTATTATTGCTTTGTAATATTACAGTAGCTGCAAAGAAGAGGCTCAGGGAGACTCTGTGACCTTCAACTGCTCATTCCTGGTCCTGGATAAATGTTGTAGTTCCACAAACTGTGAGACACTCACCCTGGGCACCAGGAGTGGGGCTGGATTTCTGCCACTCAGACCTCTGCTGTTTATGATATTAATAAACTGGTGTCAAATGTCCTGGGAACGGTTGATGCAGGTTGAAAGACCTTTGTTTCAGCCAACAATAGACCTGAATTAGTATGAATAGGAAAAGCAAATAGGCACTTCCTGTCATATTTGAAGGAATATTTGAGTTTGGGAAGTGTGTTTATTAGGAGATGTGAACTAAATGCTCATCACTTGCTCTTTGTCCCCAGCAAAATGTTCTCTGTGTATCTCTGTTATCTTCCAAAATATGTTTACAATGCTAATAACATAAGGTGAAATCCCCTTTTTGAATCATTATTTAGGATATTCTTTGAGGGAAAAACTCTACACATGTGTAATGAAGGTTTAAAAGGGGGAATTGACTTAGTTATTGTTTTCCTAATTACTTTTATTCCTCAACTGAAAACTTGGAGGCCTCTTGCAAAGACTAGAAACTATCAGGATGAAGTGAAATAATGGAGTGGTGCCTCAGCTCATCTCGAGATTGAGCTGCCTTTCACAGAGTGCTGTAACTGCTGTTTGTGGTTTCCAGGCAGAGGATGCCTTCAGAGCCTCCAGGGAATTCTTGTCAGGTATTAAATAATCCCTTATTATTGAGTTTGGAGTCTTTTCAGGCTGATGTAGCTTGTGTTGAGTTGAAAAATGGCTCTGTCTGGAGCTGGTAAGGTCCCTGCTTTGCAGCAGTGTTCACACGGAGTTACTGGGACAGCAGCAGTGTCCCAGAGCTCTGGAGCTCTGGAAGAAGCCTCAGGCACACCCCCTTGATTCCAGGATGGGAAGGTAGGGCAGGTCACCTTGGGTGTGCATGTAAAATGCACCCTCAGAGGTGGAGGCAGCTCCCAAAGGACTTGGGAACTGCAGCGAGGGCACAGCTCCTGTTGCTGCTTCCAGAGTGTCCAATTCTTCACATCAGCTCCTGCTGCAGCCAGGTGAACCTTTACTGTTAAATCTGCTGGGCCTGGGTGTGGGCAGCCCAGTCAGCAGGAGTTTTTTGGGGTGTTTATTTGTCTGGTCTGTTGTAAATGTATTTATTTTCCTGCTTCTCTGCATGTGATCAGACTGCTTGTGCCTTCCTCTGTTCTCCCAACTAGATCATGTCCAGCCTTAGGGGAACTCTGGAACTCTGCTTTGCAGCATCTTTTGAACTAAATTCGTTCAGNGGGAATTTGCCTCTTGATCTCCAGTGCGTGTGTTCTGAAAGGAACTGCTGTCATATCTTGAAGTTTAAAAATAGAAAGTAATTAATCAGCATGATGAGGGTTAATGGTTTCTATCCAGAAACCAAACAGCTTTGCATTTGTTTGTATAGAGAGAACATTCTTCTGTCTGCTGTTGTTGAGAGTTTAACAGGAGAGGATTTTTTCACAGTAATTTTTTAAACACTTACTAATAAAGACTTACTTGGGGTTTAAAACCCCAAAACTATTTCATTCTCTCATCAGATGAACTGGTTTCAAGGGACCAATTCAGGACTGTTTCCTGCTAACAAATCCTAACCCCACAGAGTTTCTTTCTTCTGTAGGTTTGCAGTGAAGCTGGCATGAAAGGAGTTACAGAGTGCAGTGCCAGACTTGGTGAGCAGAAATAAATCTTACAGCCCAGTGGTTACAGTGATCATGGTGCAGGTATTGCACAGTGGATGACAGTTTTAAATCAATTTAAGGTGTAAACCTTCCTTCCTAAAGCTCATGGTATTATTTTTCAGTGTGAATGCTTTCTTTTCAACAAAGATAAAATTTCAGAGCAATTTTATGTCATTTTCAGTGCTGGGAGGCAGGGACACATCAGTATCTGACACATCTGTTTTCTGAGTGCTTTGACTTGCTGCTGTTTGTCATCTCTGTTTTTCCCTGCCACCACAGGTGTCTTGGAGTCCTGTGTTCTGGAGACTTGAGTTTCCTACTATAGATAGGGACAGGAAGCCAGTGCTCTGAGCTTTAAATCAGTTTTCTTTCTCTTCTAGCAAAGCCAGATTCTGATCTTGTTTTAGATGGAAGCTCCGGGAGACTCTGCACGCAGAAGTGCAGCTAATTGGCATTTTGGGCTCCATGGCCTTTGTAATCCAGCTGTGCTAGCTCCTGAGTGTGTTCCTTGCTTTCCCCCACAGCAAATTTGCTCATCTGATGCCTTCAGCTCAGTCTCAGTGAACTCTGTCAGCTTAGCAAAATACAAATTTTTTAATGGAAATTAAATGTGTTGCCATTGTTCACGGAAGTTTGAGGTGGTGATGATTACAAGTGTTCCCTGTAGTGATTTCTGCTCCTTCTGAGAGCTGCTGGGTTTGCACAATTCTTTGTTGGTCTCTTGCACTTGGTCCAGAAATGGACTGTGAGGAAAAATAATGGTAAATTTGGTGGTGGAAACGCTGAAGCAGTCACCCAAGTGAGGACAGCAGTTGTTTGCCAAACACAGGAGATAAAACATCCAATGTGCTGCTGCCTCTCCAGCCTGGATTGTCATCTTGACCATAGATTGTGCTTTCTCTGAACTCTGTTTAAGTGAGAATGTTACTTCGATGCCACAGTTAACNTAGGAAGCCACGAGGCTTAACTAAAGTTATTTGCATGAATTTGCGAAACCACCAAAATAACATTGTTTTGTACTTGAGTATTAAATTATCTCTGGGGTATCTAGGTGTTACAAATGCAGCCGTAAGTTCTAATACATGTAAATCCTAAGGAGTCTTGGAGTACTGGTTCTTTCCCTTGCCTCCAGTTCCTCCTCCCATTAAAAAAAAGTGACTTAATTCCAGCTCCTGCTTCTGAAGGCTGGTGATAACAGAGTGTTCTTGCTGTCACTGCTGGTACACGGATTTGACAGCACGAAGAGTGATCTCAGGAGGATGTGGCACACTCTGAGCTGTGCTTTGCCATGCAAGGGTAGAGCCCTGCTTACCTGGCAGCCCACAGTGGGCAGGGCTGGCATGGGGCATGCTAATGATAGTTAGGAAGTCACAGGAAAAGCTTAACAGGCAGTATCAAACTTTTATTTTAGGGAGATAAATAAAAAGTTAAAAATTTAATGTGTAGTAGTAATAGTAAATAACCCTGGCTTTCTAATCCAAAGTTGAACTCATTGTGGAACTAGAACTTCCCTAGTGTATCTTTTCTCAAAGATTGGCAAAGTTGAAGAAAGGAAGAAGAAAGGGTGAATAAAAGAAAAAAAAAAAGGGACTATAGAGGAGTCCAGGAAA
>VZUA01092560.1:59452-76736 GCA_013401035.1 Horornis vulcanius
ATTCTTTGTTGGTCTCTTGCACTTGGTCCAGAAATGGACTGTGAGGAAAAATAATGGTAAATTTGGTGGTGGAAACGCTGAAGCAGTCACCCGAGTAAGGATGGCAGTTGTTTGCCAAACACAGGAGATAAAACATCCAATGTGCTGCTGCCTCTCCAGCCTGGATTGTCATCTTGACCATAGATTGTGCTTTCTCTGAACTCTGTTTAAGTGAGAATGTTACTTCGATGCCACAGTTAACTCGAGATTAAGATAAAGATTCCTGGATGCACAAGAAACTGCTGTTGCAGATGAGAGATTAGCAGATGGTGATTCTGTTCTCTGCTTCACCATTATCTTGTAAAACACTTAATCTATGTATTTGTTCCTATCCCAACTTGTAGAAGCTTTTGAGTCACTTCAGTGATAATCCTGTTCTCTGCAGTTGCAATTCCATCCTCTCTCTCTGCTTTGCAGGGAGGAGCAGCCTCTGGTGCAGGGCACAGATGGATTTGGGGTTGTTCTGCTCTGAGCACTGAGCCCAGTAAAGCTATTTAGGAGCATTACTGGCCTTACATAAAACTAATGGCAACAAGATCAGGGCTGGTGCCACTCTTACTGCTCTGGGAGGGGAGGGAAGTTTGCTGTTGTGTTTCCTAGGAAGCCACGAGGCTTAACTAAAGTTATTTGCATGAATTTGCGAAACCACCAAAATAACATTGTTTTGTACTTGAGTATTAAATTATCTCTGGGGTATCTAGGTGTTACAAATGCAGCCGTAAGTTCTAATACATGTAAATCCTAAGGAGTCTTGGAGTACTGGTTCTTTCCCTTGCCTCCAGTTCCTCCTCCCATTAAAAAAAAGTGACTTAATTCCAGCTCCTGCTTCTGAAGGCTGGTGATAACAGAGTGTTCTTGCTGTCACTGCTGGTACACGGATTTGACAGCACGAAGAGTGATCTCAGGAGGATGTGGCACACTCTGAGCTGTGCTTTGCCATGCAAGGGTAGAGCCCTGCTTACCTGGCAGCCCACAGTGGGCAGGGCTGGCATGGGGCATGCTAATGATAGTTAGGAAGTCACAGGAAAAGCTTAACAGGCAGTATCAAACTTTTATTTTAGGGAGATAAATAAAAAGTTAAAAATTTAATGTGTAGTAGTAATAGTAAATAACCCTGGCTTTCTAATCCAAAGTTGAACTCATTGTGGAACTAGAACTTCCCTAGTGTATCTTTTCTCAAAGATTGGCAAAGTTGAAGAAAGGAAGAAGAAAGGGTGAATAAAAGAAAAAAAAAAAGGGACTATAGAGGAGTCCAGGAAATTAGGATAAAGTTATGGTGGTTTAGGCCTGCTTGACAAGGTTTATATTTGATTATTTTACTTAGGTGAGTAATTTATGCTGTGAGGTAGTACACGTATTCCCTGTTTGGCCACTGGCATCTTGTGTGTGCTACACATGGGTAGGGATGTAAATAGGCCTGGGAGAGACTCAGCCCTGAAGTGCATCTTCCCCAAGCAGCACAAACACTTCCAGCATCAGCAGGAAAATGACAACTTTGTCATGGTCGTGCTTTTAATTTTCAGCCTCCCAGGGCTGCTCAAGTGAGTTCACTCACTTGGAGTGAACGTGCAGGCCAGGGAACAAACAGCCTGTAAATCTTCCTGCTCTCTGTACAGCTCCCAGGTTTGCACAAGCCAGCAAAGCCAGCCTAATTACTGTCTGCTGGAGCTGCACCCTGGGCTCCCGAGGTGTGTTTGTGTCTGCCCCGCCAGGGCCAACAGCACTGAGAAGCCAGTTGGCCATCAGACAAATTCCCCTCCCTGGGAAGGAGGGCAGCTTTGTGTGCTGCAAAATTCCAGAGCTGGTGCTTGGGAGAGAACAAGGAACCAGCTGGCTCTGGCAGAGATGCACGCCACAGAGGGAGGATTTTTGCCACAAGGGCAATAACCTCTTCCTGGCTTCTCTATATCTACGTGCACTTCTTCCTGTCCCCATGTTTTAAGGAATTAATATTTTTTAATGCCCTCTCTAGTAGAGGAGAGATCTATTTAAAGGACTTCTGGAACGAGTCTCAAGCAGTAAATTGAACAGTAGGAATGCCTTCTCCCAGCTGCCTTTGGAGTTGTTGCCTAGTCACTTCAGGGAGATGGAATGAATGCAGGGAATCACTCCTGCAAGTGAATGAAGAAGAGGGAAATGAAGTCAATAGTAAAACTGGTCATGGTAACTTTAGAGCACAATCCTTGTGCTCCCTTCCCCCTCTCCACAGACATAAATTAGGGATGAGGCTGGAATGCAGAGGGTGTTTTCTTTTATACCACCAGCACTGAACAGTGTGTGGCATTTTGCTCTCACTTTCCCTGGACGTGGGCTTGTGGTACCCTGTGCTGCGAGCTCTCCTCTGCACGCAGATGTGTGGTCACCCTGCCTTAATCTTGTTTAAACAGCCTTCCTGTTCACTTTGGGATTAACACCTCTCTATCTACCTTCAGAGATAAATACACAATATATCAGGACTCTGGATAAAGTAGTAAATCCAAATCACAAACAATGGGGTGTTGGTGGGATGACTCAGTGCATTGTGGAGCTGCTTAAAATATTTGAAGCCTTGGAAGAGCTTTTGTTTTCTCTCCAGTGTCTTTCATTGTTTGTTTGGGTTTTTTTTTCCCCGATGATGAAGTACAAACTCCAAAACAAACCATTACTGGAAACAAGAAAGTCCAATTAAAAGCCCAATTTTGTCATTAGCTGTGACCTGAGCTGGAGTTTCTGAAAGTTGCATGTGTTCAGTAGTTTGGAGCAGGGAGGTTTTGCTTCACCCTGGATTGGAAAAGACCAAACCCTACAAGTGCTTTCCAGGCACTTTAACACCTGCAGGTTCTCCTGGCCAGATGCTCTTGCTCTCTCGAGGAAGAACAGCTCAGCTATGTTCAGCAATTGTACATCAAATATTTCACTGTCTTTATCTCTCATGATGTTTATCCATTCCTCTGCTGCTTCCTCAGTTTGAGGCTGTTTGAGCTTCTGTGGATTTTAATACTAATCCTAAAACTTGGTTTCGTAATGTTTTTCTTTTGAGACAGTTTCTGAAGTATTCTTGCATTGATTGATTGATGTTTAGTTTGATGAAAATAGCTTCTCCAGGCTGATAAACTGAGGAAGTGGTTTCCACATAGGTCAGTGAATTCAGTTTTCACTCCCCACAACAGAATTGCCAACCTGTAAATAATCTGCTCTGCTTTATGAACAAGATTTTTTTGAGTTGCTTCTTTGGAAAATTCCAGAAACAGTGTTTTGAGCCACTGGGAAGGTTTATAAACAATACTTTCTAAATAATGTTAAAATGTTTTTTAAATGCCACAATTCTTTGTTCAGTCCCTGGAAACATCAGGAGATTGCTTCACTTGTGTAAACACTCTGATTTACTTGCTCTCTGCTTAGGCAGCAGATCAACGTGATTCTAAAAACTTGCACAGAAACCTTTTGGGTCTGGTGAAATAAAGACTCTCTTTGTTCCTGCCATGATTGACTCGCTGCTGCAGAGTAGGTGACATGTTTTGCCTACCAAGCATGTTTTCTAAGCAGAGTTTATATAAAGTTCATGGAACATTAAAATAGATAGCCTCTTCTCCACTAATAAAATCTCCTTTATTGTATTATTGGAAACAAATTTAATACAGAATTGCTTTTCAGGTTTGCAATGGGCCTTCTGGCATGAAGTCATTGGCAGTTTTCTTTGGCTGGTTTGGGTTGATGAAGCTGGTTTATTCCCTTTTTCCTCAGATGTTCCGACAGTGGTAAAACTTCCTCACAGTCCTTTCTTTAAAGTTTCTGAAAACTTGATGGTGATAGTGCACATGTTCTGCATTCACTGCAACATGTGGAAGGCCCCCAAAGTGTGAAAGTTTTTTTTTAGGTATTTGTCACTGAGTTTTTCTTGTTCCAAACAGTGCTTTTAACAGGGGAAAAGGCATTTCAGCTCCTTGGATTCCTTTATTCTTCTTTTTTAATTTGAACTGGTTCTGATTCCAGTGCATTGGCCCAGTGGCCTCAGAGCCTTACCTGAAGCTTTGAGATGTGTTTTATCCTTTTCGTATTCCCTGTCAAAGCCAAACACCTTGTTTGGATTATTTGTTTTTTTGGCTCCTCAGGTTCCTGTCTCCATGTCTACCATGGAAGAATTTAGTCCTGCTTGAATCCAGTCAAGTGTCCAGATCTTGCTGGAAGTTTTGATTTTGTTGGAGCACTTGAAAAGTGATGATGTCTCATTGAAGCTTAAAGAACTTAAAGCAGGTTGTGAAAATAAAGATGATGTGCAGGAGGAAAGGAAAGCTTGGCCAGATTGTAGCTGCTGGATCTGGGAGAGCTGTGGGAAGCTTTAGATGGCTGTGGGGGAAGCAGACTCTGCCCTGTCTCCTTGTGGTGATGGGTCCAAACCTCTCTTTAGTTTGAGATTTTTGTGATCAGTGGCTCAGTTTGACTGTGGAGTTTTATATCCCTGAGGTGGGGATACAGCTGTGCAGCAGCTCTGTGTTTCCACAGTGTTTTGCTCAACCTGCTGCAGAACATTTTCATTCATAAATGGATTTCAGGTTGTGTAGGTGATTCCCACCCCACCACCCCTTTGCTTTCAGGTCACTAAATAACATTATTTCAAAGCATTTAGCAGTCTCAGAAGTGGTTCTACAACAATAAGTGTCTGTGAAGGGATATTGAATGGAACTAAAGGATAAATGTATAGGTCTGTGCAGAGAAATACTTGGAAATGATGTAATAACCTCTGAACTCTTTGTCCCAAGTTATGCAAGAATGAGAAACCTGGTTCACTTGGTGCTGGTCTTGCAGGTGCCCTGCAGGAATGCAGGTGTACCTTGCTGTCCTGATTCTTGTCTGTCACAGCCCTGTCTCCATCTCTGGTGATTGATGCTGCCATGAAGTATTTGAAACCCTCAGCACTGGCAGTGCCTTGCTGCATCTTGGTGTCAGAGATGTGCTGAGGTGCTTGAGGGGAGGAGAGGACAGATCTGATCTCCAGGGTTTGGAGTGACAGCAGATAACGCTGTGGCCTGGGAGGGGTTTGGGTAGCAGATAAGGGAGCTGTGGCCTGGGAGGGGTTTGGGTAGCAGATAAGGGATGGGTGTTTTTTGCTGGAGAAGGGGGCACTGGAGTGCATCCCAATTCTAGCAGCCATCAGTGTGGTGACAGTAGGGCACTGCACACCTTCTTGTCCCTTAAATATCCCTCCCAAGAGCTCCTGGCTCTGGGAAGGGATCATTTCCTGCTCTGTGTTTGCAGGCTCCCACCTAGGGAGAGCAGGGAAAACAGCTCAGCTTGGGGCTACTCTGTTGTGCTGCTGAAGTGCTGAAATCATCAGGGAATTACAATTATCCTTGGAAAAAAGAGGAATAAGTTGGGTACATGTTTTTGGTAATGAGGGTGTTAACACAGATGAGAATCCAGGCGCTGGGGAGGATGAAAAGCTCCTCCTGTCATTTCTCCTCCACCTCTAAATCCCCCCAGGGCAGCAGCAGTGCCCTGAGTCTGCCTCTTCCTTTGACAAAGGTGTGGCAATGTGGAATTCCAAACCAGCTTACTGGGTTTGAATGTACAACTGCTTCTTTGCTCTCTAGTACAGACTTCTTTGTAAAATCTGTATCTTGGCCCTGGTTTGGGATTACTTCAGCAGAAATCACTTTCTTCTGTCATGTTTTTAGCACTTTTTTTTGCCCTTGGAGAGGGAACAGTCCAAGATTACACTGTGGAAGGCACACTGGATTTATTGACGTATCTTGAATTTTAAAACTAATTAATATCTTTCCATTGTGATTACTGCTAAGGGATGTATTTGTTTTTAATTTAAAACTGATCCAAGTACTTGGAATGATCTGCATGGTGTCAGTCAGGCACTGGAGAGTTTTCAGTACCTTGTCACCACTGTCTGAGCCTGCTGGGCTCCTTGGAGGTGTGGGATGTGGGTGCTGAAAGTTTGTTTGTGCACTTGAGTCTGTGATAGAGCAGGATCTGTATCAGCTTGGAGATGACTGGGGAAAAGCTTGGATTCTTCTGAAAATTAACATAAATGCAAAAAAGCAAGATTGTCTGGGATCTATGTAAAAGTGGTTGTCTTTCTGCTATATATGAGATTTGTATTAGTAAATACAATATATAGCATCATCAGACCTAGGAAAATAGAGACTTTTATCCTTAATTAAAGGTTTTTCTGTCTGCTATTGCTGCCTGTTCTAAACTTTCCAGTGACTTTCACCAAATAAGTACTTTGATTAATTTATCCATCAGTTCTTAGATGGATATGAGGCTTCTAAGGCAATTTTTTCTTTGCTCTTCTCCTTCCACATACATGGACATGTTGGATCTGCTGATAATTCACTGTGTTGTCTTATCAGTTTCAAGATTGTCAGAGCTCATAGTGTTAAGTTTGTGTTTTTCACAATAGTAATTATTCTGTGTATTTCTCATGCTGAGAGATGTTAGTGTGTTTTTCTTCAATTAATTGATAATTTTTAAGCTCTTTTGGTCTTGGAGGAGTACAACCATGTGCTTTGTGTGGAAAAGTCAAAATTGGACAGCTGGGTTTGCCCCTCCCTCTTTGTGCACATTGATGAATTGTTTGTTATCTCTGTGCCCTGTTCACCTGGGAGAGGTGCCTGTTAAATACCAAATATTTGCATCTTAAGCCTTACAGATGTGAGATAAATCACTTCATCTTGGTCACAAACAGAAGAATGACTGCCTGAAGTAACTGCTGCCTTCTGTGGGGGGAAAAATGCTGAGCACTGGAATTAAAGGGGGTTTTTGTGTGATCTGAGGTAAAGGCTGAGGTTGTATTTCTGTCCTTAACTCTGGAGATGTTGCAGCCAGTTTGAGCAGGGCCAGGTGACAGTGGCAGGGAGGTTGGTGGGGGATCTCTGTGCTCTATAATACAAAACTCTGGAGCTGGTGTTCAGCTCTAAGTCAGGCAGGGATTGATTTTTTTAACTCTAAAATGTTATGAATGCAATGGAGAAAAAAGAAACCATCCCGCAGAAAATACTGTTTATCTACAACTGACTGGCATGGAAGTGAAATGGCCTCAGGACTTGTAAAACTCTCAAGTAGTTTCTCCTGCAGAAAATTAGATTTTTAGAGTTGTGTTGCAGTTTCAAAAATTGTTTGGCTTCTGATTCAATGCTTTAGAGTCCAAGGAGCGTTTGTACCTTTGGAAATGTGGATGGGTGGGCTTGAGCTCAAGTTGTGATTTGTCCTTTCTGATGCATGAACAGCTCAGTTTGATACGAGGGATTACTGTTCTTGGCAGTGTATATTCACAATTTAATTTTAGCACTCCCTATAAAAACACTTGTAATAATGTAAACCTTCTTCATCCAGAAGAGATACTCAGGTTTTTAGACACTGTTGAGGTTTTTTCCTGATTTTCTGCTGCTGTTTATTCCTTGCATTCCTTAGACTGATGTCTAATGTCTGAACTTTTCTCCCCTGATACCTTTTGCTTTTAGTTATCAAATGATGAGTCCTTAAAAAAAAAAAAGGGTGATTTGAGGTCTAAATCACACACTAGGAAAGATTGAGAAAATAAATGTACACAGTTTCTCTAGGAAGGTACAGTCTATTATCTAGAGTCAGAGTAGAAAAATCAGCTCTCAGAAGTTGATGATACTGAACCTTTAAGAACAAAGCAATGCACAACCCTGAGCTTGTAGCTCTGCTATGGTGATCTGTAAGCACTTCTGAAATGTACAGCATAAAAAAAAATAACTTATTTTTTTGAAGAAACTTCTACTTGCATTTGATAGCTGTCCTTTAACTAAAGTATGATTTTTAATGGCTTGGGGATATTTTTCAATCGTGGCTTTCTTGGCCACTTGCTGTGTAAAAGGATGATTAATCTGTGGGGTTTATTTTTGTTGTTCTGCAGCGGATATAATTTCTACAGTAGAATTTAACCATTCTGGAGAGTTGTTAGCAACAGGAGACAAGGGAGGGAGAGTTGTCATCTTTCAACAGGAGCAGGAGGTGAGTGCTGTCTAATTACACTGAATTACATGTTCTTTCTATTCCCTTTTTAGAGACAAGGAGCATGTTTTTATAAAACCCTTCACACAAAGTGCATGCCTGTGTGCTGAGCGATTACAATATTGAAATTTAATGAGAACTCTGTGACACTGATAGAAATTATTTTAAGCACTCTCTGGCTGTGGTCTAAAGAATGTTGACAATGAAAACCAAAAAGGAGGAGGACACAAACAGCCTTTGAGGGAGCTGAAGTTGGTGCTTTTGCAATGACTCTTCCTGGCTGTGAGAACGATTTCAGATTTCACTGTAGCTGGGGATATTAAAAGTTGCCCTTAAGCAAGTGTGTGACTGTGACCTCAGATGTCCTTTTCCACTCTGCTGTCAGTCAGGTAAAACCACAGAATCCTCCTACAGAGGTAGCTTTGCTCCTTTTCTCCTTGTTTTTTGGATTTAGGCTCTACCCCCATGGCAGTGGGCAGCTGAGCTGCAGTGCCTGGTTTTAACTGAGGCTGGAGTTGGAAGTTGCTGTGGTTAGAATGTATTTCAGGGAGATGGAATTTCAGGCAGATGTCATTACTAGTTTTTGTTTATTGTTTACTTCAATTTCCATCTTAAAACTCGCAAAGCTGGGGAATTCCTGTTCCCAGAGCAGGGGGCTGGTCCCTGGGCGAGGCACCGTCCCCTCGGTCAGTGGGGACATCTAGTGGGGCTGCCTGGCACCAGCTCCTGAGGTATTTTGTGGCTTTTTATTGTTTTCTTTTTATTTCTTTGTTACTTTTAATTCTTGAGTTGTAGCTTGATGCTTTTAAGAATCCTCTTGTGTAGCTTTTAAGTTGCAGCAGTTCCTTGCCTGCTCTCAGGTGAGCTGTGTTTGAATGACTCCTTGGTTTTTGGAGCATAATCCAAGCTCACATCCTTAGGAGCTGGGATCCAGGGGTAGGAAGAACAACCTGAGCTGTCAGATGAAATTCCATAGAATTGTTTTTGGCATTTTTTTGGCTTCTTTGTGTTTAGGGAATGATTTGTATTTAGGGACTTAATTCCCTGATGCACTGGTAGTTGGTTGTTCCAACAAACAACTGTCTAGAGCAGGTTTATATGTGAAAGTGTATAAAATAGAAGTGTTTTATTTGGAATTCTGTGCTCCTTTTCCACACTGCACCGGAGAGCTTTGCAGACCAAGCCTGCAGGAAGAGAAGCACTGACAGGGGCTGTGTGAAGAGCTGTGCAAACCTGTGTGGCTTCACCCACTGCCAAACTGCTGCCACCTCCGGGTTGGAATGTGGCAGCCAGTGACATCAGCTCAGTGCCAGGCAGGAAGTGAATGCTGCAGCTCACAGAAACTGGGGAGGAATTTGCGTAGGCACAGTGCAATTACCTAAATTGGAATTTAACATCAGGCACTTGGGCCAACACCTCTCCTTGTTTGGAATATGTTTTTTTTTCCCTTTGAGCACCGTGAGACTGAGAGTTTAAATTTTGATTTTATCCTCAGGATGGATTTCATATATTACTGGGTTTATGTATTATTCTGGTCCCGTAAAGTTTTACTAGAATGCACACATAGAATATTTAAATCTCAGTCATTAGGGTGAGTCTGGAATTGAAGGAAGGTTCCCTGGATTTCCTAAGGCATTTTCTACAGCAGAATAGATTTCATTTCCAAGCTGTTCTATGCAGTGACCCAGCCTCACTTTTTATTTCTGGCTGAGACTTAGAACAAAGTCCCTTCATCCTTCAGGTTGGGAAAAGCAGTGTAAGGGACAGGTGTGGTACAGAATTCTGGTGCCAAATGTGATTTCTAAGCATTTTTGCCCCTTTATCCCTTTCCCACTTGCAGCTTATTTTAAAGTGTAAGAATTCCTGCCAGCTCTCAGGGTGTGAAGCAGAAGAAAATGATGCAAGGAATGTGACAAATGTGGGCCAGCAAGGGTTGTATCAGATGTGTTTTGGTGAGGTACTGAGGGATGAAATGAGCCCATGGACATGAGACACCAGAGAAGGAAGGAGCAAAGTCCCCAGCCAGGAACAAATCACAGCACAGGCATCTGATGGTGCAATCTCTGGAGTGGGTGGGACAGGAATAATTCACAAAATTCAGCTTGAAACCACTTCAGGTAAACGTGGGGAGCACCAAACCAGAAATGGATCCAGTTTTCTGCTCTCAGTGGATGAAATTCAATGTTCAGTCCTTGCAGTGCAATATTTTGATGCCTGAGACACAGCTTTTGAAAAGAGGAATTGTGCAAGCTTCTCAGTTTTGCAAACATTTCCACCTGGACAGGTAACTGCAGGGGTGACTTTAATGCCAGAGCTATGTTCAGCAGAGGTGATGAGCTTTTTACCCTTCTAGAATGAGGAATAAAAAGCTGCTTAAGCAGTTCAGAAGCTCTCAGGGGACTTGGAGATTATAAGGCAGAATAGTGGAGCTGCTGGTATAAATTTAGAGGTGCCATGTGGGATTTCCATGGTGTGCCTGGAAAGCTGAATGTACTCACAGAGTAGATTTGCCATTTGTGTGTCTGTGTTACAGGGGAAGGAATATTCCCTTGAAACAGCAAAGGTGGAAAAACTAAAGATGAAAGAAGTTGTGGGTTGTTATTTTTTTTTAGTAAAATGTTTAAGCAAAATATTAGTTTGTTCAGCTGCTCAGCATTAATGTGAAAACTTGTTGGAGATGTTACATTCTGAGGGGGGTTTCTGGAAACTTAAGCTGCTGCATTAAACTGTCTCTTCTCTCATGTTTTCTTGGCCAAAATAGTAGAAACTTTAATAAATTTCTTGTGACAGAGGTGATGCTCATCTCATTTGGTTGACAGGCTCATGAAAATCAAGCAGGCTGTACCCCAATGTACGTTGTATACGTGTCTTGATCATTTAATTCTCTTTTCAGAACAAAACCCAGTCTCACAGTAGGGGAGAATACAATGTTTACAGTACCTTTCAAAGCCATGAACCAGAGTTTGACTACTTGAAAAGTTTAGAAATCGAAGAGAAGATCAACAAAATTAGGTGGTTACCCCAGAAAAATGCTGCTCAGTTTTTATTGTCTACAAATGGTAAGTTTATTTTGCATCACAACATGTTATTGTGTAGGTTTGCTATTAGGATTTGGTTTAATCCTCTCCAGAAGGCTGGAATCAAGCAGGGTTTAACTGCAAGGATCTGGGGGTGTGGTTCTGGTGGCTTTCCTGGGCACAGATGTCCCCAGCACAGGGTGGCTTGTTTGGAATTTAGTTGCTTTATAGCCCAGAGACCTTCATGTGTATGTGAGTCCTGTGTCAGAGCTTACATTAATCATTCATAGCAATCTCTGTCCTAACTGAAACTTGCTCTAACTCTTATAAAAAGAACAAACTGTGGAGGAGGTTTTTTAATGCTTTTAATCTTGTCTTGTTTTCCCCAAGCAGCATTTTTGTCTTTTTTGGCGCACGTGGGCGGCCTTGTCTTGTTTGAAGGCATCAGCAGTGATGACTGGTGTCTCTCCACAGCTCTCATTTTAAACTGTGGCTGTTTCATTGCAGATAAAACAATAAAATTATGGAAAATCAGTGAAAGGGATAAAAGACCCGAGGGTTATAATTTAAAGGAGGAGGATGGACGGTATAGGGATCCTACTACAGTTACAACACTACGGGTGAGTAGCTCACAATCAGCTAATTTCTCCTCTCCCAACCCATGGCTCTGGGAGGAACTGCCCCTTCACATCCTTAACTTCATCTTTCCTGTGATGGAAAAACGAAGTTAAGGATGGAAGGACTTCCACTTGGCAGAAACGCTGACTTTTAAGATATTTCACCCACACTGAAGGACCGTGCTGAGCAGTGCTGCTGCCTGGGGTAGGTTTGGATCTCACTCCTGCCCTGCTCTGTGTGTGTGTTGCAGGTGCCAGTGTTCAGGCCTATGGACCTCATGGTGGAAGCCAGCCCACGAAGGATATTTGCCAATGCCCACACGTATCACATCAATTCCATCTCCATCAATAGTGACTATGAGACGTACCTGTCTGCAGACGACCTGCGGATCAACCTGTGGCACCTAGAAATCACAGACAGAAGTTTCAGTATCCTTTTGCCATTGTTCTCTGGGATGGGAGCAAGAAAACTGCTGCATTTTATTTCCTTTCATGAGAAGTGTTTAGTTTATCTACAGGGAATTATCTCCATTAAGCCTGGTTATTTTTCCCTAGTAATTTTACAGGGCTTTTACTTCTGGAGAAGGAATGGTTTGGTTTGGTTTGGTTTGGTTTGGTTTGGTTTGGTTTGGTTTGGTTTGGTTTGGTTTGGTTTGGTTTGGTTTGGTTGGGACATTAAAGCTCATTCAGGTGGGCAGGACCTTCCACTATCCCAGGTTGATCCAGCCTGGCTTTGGACACTTCCAGGGATGGAACAGCCACACCTGTGTCAAGTTTTTAATACAAAATAGCATTTTATAATGTAGCAGTATCATTAGAATTTAAGCAAGATAAAGTTCTTTGTGGAAAAACTTGGGAGATAATTTGTAGTATAGAATTAATTACTGGTGGAGTGGAGCAAAACTGAAGCAGGTTTTTGCTGCTGTAAGAATTATCTTGAAACTGGTACAGAATGTGATGTTACCACCTTGCTTTGTAGACAAATTGTGTGGCTTGATTTTAACTCTTCCCTGGGTTGTGCCTGGGTCCCACAAGCCTGAAGCAGCATTTCTGAAATCATCTAAAACTGAAAAACTCATTTCACTGGAGGCAATTCCCTAACGAGCTGCTGCAGATATTGTAGATATCAAGCCTGCCAACATGGAGGAGCTGACAGAGGTGATCACGGCTGCAGAGTTCCACCCCAACAGCTGCAGCACGTTTGTCTACAGCAGCAGTAAAGGCACCATTCGCCTGTGTGACATGAGGGCATCAGCCCTCTGTGACAGACATTCAAAGTGTGAGTGCTGCAGTTCAGAGAACATTTGCTGTTAGATTATATCAAACACTGAATTGTCTGCGTGGATTTGTGTAGGATTCTGGTAGAATATTGACCAGATCTAAGGCCTAAAATCTAAATAAATCTTAAAATTAGTAAAAATAGTGAATAAAAGGAGTAGCAGCTTCTGTTTAGACACCAGGAATAGCTTTTTGCAGACTTCAGGTGGTTAAAGGCCATTTGGTCTGTACTTGATGCTGGAAATCTTGCATGTGTGAATCAAGACTTTATGTATTAGCAAATAATTCATTTCTTGAGAAGCTGACCTTGGTTTCCTACAACAATGAGGGGATGGCAACTGTATTACAAATGTTTCTCCTTGAAAGTTCTTTTATATAACACAGAGTAACACAAGGTGGAAAGCTTATTGAGACAATGTTAATTTGAATGTAATGTTAATTTGAATTTTAATGTCTTGTATCAGAGATACAAGCTTACCTCTTGAAATGCCTGTGTTATTTTCCTGCAGTGTTTGAAGAACCAGAAGACCCTAGCAACAGATCATTTTTCTCTGAAATCATCTCTTCCATATCTGATGTCAAATTTAGCCATAGTGGTCGATATATGATGACTAGAGATTATCTGTCAGTGAAGATCTGGGATTTAAATATGGAAAACAGACCTGTGGAAACATACCAGGTATTGGGGGAAAATCACGTGGGTTGGAAATTAAAAAACCTGGACAGAGACTGAGTTTTACTGATGGTCTTGATGTGGCAGCAACAGTTTTGTCTGTAGCTTGAGGCAGAACATCCCTGAGGTTTGGGGATTCCACACTCCTGAAAGATCTTGGTATTTGCAGGGTGGTGGCAGAACCCAAACCCCAAAAATTTGGGGCTGAAGAAGCCTCCCTCTTACCCAGTGGGAATAATTTGGGAGGTCTTGAGAACCATGACAAGTCTTTGGCTGTCTTTATGTTCTCTGTTATTTCCTGAANCCCAGTGGGAATAATTTGGGAGGTCTTGAGAACCATGACAAGTCTTTGGCTGTCTTTATGTTCTCTGTTATTTCCTGAAGAAAACAGGAGGTGAAACATTTCCTTTAAATAAAATGCTTTTAGCTGCCACTGAAAATTGCTGTTTTCTTTATAAAAGAAAGAGCTGTTGTGAGCAGTCTCAGGTTCCTTGCTTTTGGAGCAGTCTGGGAAGCTGTTTTACAGGTGTGTGGGTCTCATGCTCACTCAGTTCCTCTGATCCCTCTTTTCCAGGTGCACGAATACCTCAGAAGTAAACTCTGCTCTCTGTATGAGAACGATTGCATTTTTGACAAGTTTGAATGCTGTTGGAATGGATCAGACAGGCAAGTGGAATTCTCATCCCTGTGCACTTCAGATCTTTCCAAGTAGTTCTCAAAATGGGCATTGGACCTGAAATATCTGGTTTTGGACAATGTTGTAGTGCTTCAGTAGACTTTAACATGTGCATTATTAGCTCTGTAAGAATCTGCACCTGCCTCTAGGGGAACCCATGGGAAAACCTTCCAGGAATGCTCCTTTTGACAGTGATTTGCCATGGTAGTAACCTGTAACTTAGGACAGCTCTGGCTTCTGTGCTAATCATGTCATTAACTGCTTATTTGCTGTATTTAAAGCAGCTCTTTGGTTCCCTGTCAGTACTGTCAGACATGGTGCTTTTTTGTTTATTTTATTTAATTTGGCATCTGTCTGCTCAAATATTTTTTGAGGCAAAGGAAGGACAGGGAAACTTGTAAATGTATTTTTTTTTACTGAACAGCTGATGCAGAATCAGGAGCTGTAAGGGATTTTCACAAACTAGATGTGCTGCTTAGTACCTAAATCCACACAACTTGTGTGTCACTAAAATCACGTGGCTAAACTCCGACCTGTTTGGGGTTTGTTGGATCTCTCGTGTGTGTGTGTGTGTGAAAAGCAAATAAAATTAATGATATTCAAGGTGCATGGATAACAAAATACCTCAAAGGGCCTAGGGAAGAAAAAAGGGTATTTTGGGGAGGTTTTAAATGTATAAAACATTGCAGCACCTGCTTCCCTTTAGCTGTAGCAGGTGTGGGTGAAGCCACCTCCTTCCCATTTGCGTGCTCTGACTCGGGACCCTCCGGCTTGCTGAAAGGAGAAGGAATTCCCCACTGACCTCTTTCTTCCTTCCCCCTCTGCGCAGCATTGTCATGACAGGATCTTACAACAACTTCTTCAGGATGTTTGACAGAAACACGAAGCGAGACATCACCTTGGAGGCGTCCCGGGAGAACAACAAACCGCGCACGGTGCTGAAGCCGCGCAAGGTGTGCGCCAGCGGCAAGAGAAAGAAGGACGAGATCAGTGTCGACAGCTTAGACTTCAACAAGAAGATCCTGCACACAGCCTGGCACCCCAAGGAGAACATCATTGCTGTAGCTACCACAAACAACTTGTATATATTTCAAGACAAGATGAATTAGGGTTGGCATTCCTAACTGAAGAGTCACTTCCTGCATAGTTGAAATAGTTGAATCTAGCATTTGTACCTGTAACGAAAGCAAGTGAGAGGTCCATTATGGCACCCCTTTCCAGTGTTTAAAAATGTGCCATATGACAACACACTTTTATAGCTCCATGGAGAAGGCTCTGTGGCTCTGTTGTCTCCATGCCTGCTAGCCATTTAGGTGAGGATAGGGCACTTTTTAATTTAAATGACTACTTGCACCATCTTGCCTAATGGACTAGACTGGACTGTCTCAACATCAGTTTACTCCACTTTTTATGCCTTCCATTGTGATGACGTCAGACACAGGGAAAGCCTTCAATCATGCTATGGGATTTAATTGTGTAACCTCATTACTGTATCATTCGTGGCCCCCTTTTTTTATTAAATACAGCTCATTCTTGCTGTGGCTTGTAGCATTCCTCCTCCTTCTGGCCTCCTGGACTCCCCCTTCCCCCTTCGTCCCCCTCCACCTCGCCTCGGTGGTGGTGTATGGAAAAAAAATAAACAAAATAAAGCACATAAAATGGGTCCGTTTGGGGTCAGTGGTAAAGGGGGTCTGTGTTGCAACAAATGTTTTAATAAACAGTTGACTGTAATCACTCCTTGCCATGTCTGGCACCAAAAAAAAAAAAGAGAAAATAAGGAAAAAAACAAACAAACTACTGAATAAAAGTGACAAAGAATGGAGAATCTGTTTTCTTTTTTTTTTTTTAATCTACCTCTTTATACAAATACTCTGTGTTTTACCTTAGATGCATGAAAATAAAATGATGTTTTTTGTAATGATTTTAACCAGTATTAATTATTTTTCCTGGGAATGACGAGAGGGAGGGATTTCACAGGTACCTGCATTCACTCCTGAGTGACCTGAGCACCAGCCAGTGTGTGACCACTTCCATCTCGGCACCACAAGTGCTGTCAGGTTTTGATCTGAGCAGTCACTCCCTGTGTCCTTGAATGCTCCTCTTTTTACCCTGTTGCTTTAATCAGAAAGGGAATAGAATCTTCAGGTTTTAAATTCCATTTTATGGGACTGATGTCTTAATGTTTAGTTTCGTCCTGGTTTCTTCAATGCCTTGTTTTAGGATAAAATACCTTTAATGCCTTGTTTAGAGCACCAAGTCCCCTGTGGCTTTGTGAGAAGTTGTCTGAGCTCTTGTGTGGTATCCTGTAGTACCAGCACCATGGTTCCATAGCTAATGACTGCACTGCATTCTGCTGCTCTATTTTCTGTATTTATTGCTAACTGGAAATGTAGTTTTAACCATGCAAGTGTTTTCTTCTGGCTTTTGGCTTTGCAAAAGTTCCTGCACTTACAGAAATGTTCACTGGTGCAAGGAGCCCAACATGTGGAGTACAGAAGCTGCATGAAATAAGTGTTCATAGTGATGTGAGAGATTTCAACTCTTCAGCACATAAGGCTTATCCAAAGATGAACTAGATATTGATGCTTTATAAGGCTCATGAGTTTTTACTTCCAGATATTTTTGCTAAATGTGCTTTTAGGTTTTGCTCTTCCTTCATGGAAATGTTCAGTGAAGTTTGAATTCATGGTGAATTTACCTTGACTGGGAGAACTTTCTCTTTTGAGTTACCTGTGTTTAATTATTTCTGTGGCTTAGAGGTAGTTATGAAAATGACATTATGATTTGATCAACTGAGATACTGTTTCTGCTGTAAAATTTTGGCTGGGTTCGAGGTTGTTAACAAGACTACTATTGCAATCACTTCCGTTTTTTTAAGTCCTTGTGCAGTGGTTTGAAAATGTAAAAATTCTAATATTTATTAATCCAGTTCTCTTAAATACAATATTTGTCTTGTACCATGCATGCCTGACCATGAGCCTTTGTAAGGATTTTTCCTTTTTTTTTTTTTTTT